>JAXIVJ010006636.1:0-57500 GCA_036785665.1 Chirona hameri | reverse complement strand
ACATTCGTCCGCGATTTTTGACGTTTCGGCTGACGCAAAGGCGGAAAGTCGCTAAAAATGCGCGGAAAGTCGTAGCGATATCGCGACCTCCGCGCGCCAAATGGCCAGGTGTGCGGCCGCCTTAAGTACCTTTCTAAGCTGTTTATTACCTTGGGTCAAGGTCAAGGTCATCCGAGGTCACGAGGTCAAACTGCAGATTACGGTAATTAGGCGTTGTAACACATGTGTATGTTTTTTCTCGTCTAGAACGCGAAAAATGACCTTATAACATTGTTTGTTCCATATAAATAAAAGTAAAAAGCAAAAATGGAAATGCGTTTCTTATGCATAGTAATGCTGTGAGAAGTGGTCGATTTTTGTCATATAAAGGTCATAACTCAGTCATTTTTGAAGATATCAACTTTAAATTTGATACACATATTCACCGCATACGTTTCGATCACATATATTCCGGTTTTTGGATAATTCTGATTTTTTCTTTAAAATTTTGTAAAAACAAAAAAAAAATATTTGGATTTCCAAAATTTTGAATGAAAAATTAAAAAAATCCAAGATGGCTGTTTGATAGCCCGGTCTATTGTCAGTAGTTTGATTTAAGACAATTGAGTTTATCTCAAAGATTGTACCTTTGCCAGGGTTTTCCGCAAACCATTATTTTGCAACAAAAACCGAAGAACATGACGTCACTCTGACGTCATTCCCGGTAGACCTATCATAGCCTCATATTTTTCCTTTTGGTAACATATGTAGAATTGATGTGAGAGAAGGTACTGCAAGTTTGGTGACGATATCGGTGTTCGTTTAGGAGTTATTGCAAAATAACTGGAGGGGGGAAATAGCCCCCCCAGTAACTCGCGGGTTAACGCCCCCCCCCCCCCCCCCCCCCCCCCCCCCCCCGTCAATGGCGTTCTGCTGAGACCCCAGTCAATGCCGGGTTAAGAATCTAGTGGGTCACGAGAAGCGAAACCCCACCGTATGAGCCACAAATAGCAATAACTGCCTAGAGATAAACCAGTCACAAACATAGTTTTGGGCGGGAGATAGACACAATTTGCATTACCTTCTTCCGAAAGAAAAACTTCCTGATGTCCGACATCGCGAAGCAAGCCTCATAAGGATAACTCGGTGTCACGGGTGGCCAATAATGCCAAATTTGACCGTCATCAAACACAAATTTGATCATCTTATATGTAAGTAAAATTTCCAATTAGCTTAGACACACCATGCATGCATTATTATATTTAGAAAGGAATTGACTCAGGACAGCTGCATGGATATTGTGCTTCGATCCGTGTTTCGGATGCGACCTATTGCTCTTAAAAGTACAGGGTGTTTCATAAAAATGTATCCCCTTGGAAATCTCGCGATAACTCCTGTAGTTTTGGTTGAAGGTCTTCAAACTTACCAGCATTGGAAAGCTGGTGAAATTCTACATCACATATGCAGATAACCAACCCCATCGACGTTTTTTTTTCAATTAGCTTTACCGCAGCGAAAAAGACTGAAAAAATGCGACAAACACATAGCTATATTTCCGCGAAGGACGTGATCTTTCACAGATCTGTGGTCGCGCTGGAGCAGCAATCAGCAGGTCCTAAGCGCTGGATCAAACACGCTTGAGCAGCAAACAATAATGCACATGAAACAACATGGCATGTCTGACAACAACGAAGTCACGACACTCGGGGTACCACTCTGACCAAGCTATGGCGGCGACCTCACATCAGATGCTCGAAGTGTCGGCCGCCCGACTCCACACAAAGCTGCATACTGCGTCGCATGTTGGCCATGACCTTGCGGCACATGTCGGCTGTGATGGTAGTCAGGATCTCACTGATGCTCTCCTTCAGGTCATCTAGAGTGCATGGTACGTACACTCTTCCCTTGATGAACCCCCGAAGGAAAAAAACATCAAGGGGGCTCAGGTCGGGTGACCTGGCCGGCCACGGAAATTCCGTCTTCTGCGAGATGAGCCTGTCAGCGAACTTGGCCTTGAGTGCGTCCAGGCTGACATGAGCGGTGTGTGCAGTGGGTGCCACTGCATGCACATTCCGTTCTTGTTGTTGCATGTCTTGTTGAATCCACATTCCGTTCCGTTCCGGATCTTCGGGAATATCTAAGGGAATAACTCCTGGAGCATTGCGACGTAGCGCTCGCTAGGGAAGAGTGTACGAGGTCCAACCACGCACTCGGAATGACCTGACGGAGAGCATCAGGGAGATCCTGGCCACCATCACAGCCGACATGAGTCGCAAGGGCATGGCCATCATGCGACGCAGTATGCAGCTTTGTGTGGAGTCGGGCGGCCGACACTTCGAGCATCTGATGTGAGGTCGCCGCCATGGCTTGGTCAGAGTGGTGTCCCGAGTGCCGTAACTTCGTTGCTGGCAGACATGTTTCATGTTCATTACTGTTCGCTGCTCAAGCATGTTTGCTCCAGCGCTTAGGACCTGCTGTTTGCTGCTCCAGCGCGACCTCAGATCTGTAAAAGATCACGTCCTTTTAGAATATATAGCTATGTGTTTGTCGCATTTTGTCAGTCTGTTTCGCTGCATTGAAGCTAAGTGAATAGCACGTCGATGGGTTTGGCTATCACATATGTGATGTCAAATTTCATTAGCTTTCCAATTATGGTAAGTTTGAAGACCTGCGACCAAAACTACCAGAGTTATCGCGAGATTTCCGAGTGGATAAATTTGTATGAACACCCTGTACGTCGATATTAATGTACTATAACTCGCGACATAGATGCATTATCTGAGACACCTGCACTTACAGTGAAAGGTTATGGTTCTAACAACAAATTGTGTAGCCTAGAATGAAATTTTGTTTTTACCCTCACAGTTGAATAAGGGTTTATCTCAATATTTTTTTCAGCACATGGATTGGACAACGCTCGTGACATCGTTATAAAACAGGGCAGCACGAAAATTGCACCACAGTGCATCAATGGTGGCCCCACCTAAGTTCTTCCCAGACCTATTTCCTTTCAGATGGTATGCGGGTTGCCTGCTTTGACTTGCGACGGGGAGCTCCAGGAAGCTTTGACCACATGCACGTGCCTTCATTTTTTCCCTAAATGGAATGTGTGTCTGTGTGTCTGTGTGTCTGTGTGTCTGTGTGTCTGTGTGCCTGTGTGTCTGTATGTGTGTCTGTGAGTCTGTGCGTGTCCGACGGAACATATTGGCACGTGGAGCCCAAATGACCGGGCCGATTTCGACGCACGTGGCACCGTTCGATGCGGCAACACGGGGACAGATGATGGTACCATTTTCGGGTCAGTCGATGGCACGTGGCACGTGCCAAGTGACAAAACGTGGGCGCCATCATTTTTTTCTTCGCCTCCTCAGGTCACCTGGTTGGTGACACAGAATTGCTACACGCAGGTCACGTGCGCGATACCGCGGCCCAAAATCCATTAATAGCCGCCGATCCTGAGGGGGCAAAATAAACCCCCCAGGGGTAAAACCAAATTACGATTTTGACCCCAAGGCAATGCCCCGATCGCATTGCCGGCCCCTAGTTATGGGGATGTCACAAAATTGACCTGACTTTAGGTCACCGTAAAATTCCGAGATAAACAAATTGTAAGTACGTATGCCCTCATGACACCCGACAAGTTTCAAACTGATCGGTGAGAAACTCTGGCTTTGGCACAACTGCAAACGTTTTTGGTTGTGGGGTCACTTGACCTGGTCTGGTGACCTGACCTGAGATGACCCGAGGTAAATTTTTTGTCTTCAAAGTGTGTGCAATTGATGTCCTAGCATGTGTGCCAAAACCCGAGGGCGCTGCGCGCCGACGTTTTTTCGCTATCTGAGAAAAAGCTGAGGGGGGTGGCGGAAATCAACCCGCGCCCTGCAGTGCGCGGGATAATGCGCTCTGATGGCGGCAAGATGCCTTCCAAGGGCGGCAATATGTCTCCGAAGACGGCATGATGCCTTCCAAGATCGGCATAATGCGCTCTGAGGGCAGCAGGATGCCTTCCGAGGGCGGCAATATGTCTCCGAAGACGGCATGATGCCTTCCAAGAGCGGCATAATGCGCTCTGAGGGCAGCAAGATGCCTTCCGAGGGCGGCATATTGCACTCTGAGTGCGGGATAATGTGCTCTGAGGGCGGCAAGATGCTTTCCGAGGGCCACAAGACATCTTCCAAGGGTGGCATAATGTACTTCGAGGGCGGCAAAATGTATTCCGAGGGCGGCAAGTTTTTTTTCCGAGGGCGGCATGATGCTTTCCGAGGGCGGCATAATGCTCACTGGATTCTGAGGACGGCATGATGCCCTCCCAGGGCGGCATGATGGGCTCTGAGGGCGGCAAAATGCCTTCCGAGGGCAGCATGATGTCTTCCAAGGGCGGCATGATGCCTTCCAAGATCGGCATAATAAACTGAGGGCGGCAGGATGCCTTCCGAGGGCGGCATATTGCGCTCTGAGGGCGGCATAATGTGCTCTGAGGGCGGCAAGATGCCTTCAGAGGGCATCAAGACATCTTCCTAGGGCGGCATAATGCACTCCGAGGGCGGCAAAATGTCTTCCGAGGGCGACACGATGTTTTCCGAGGGCGACACGATGTTTTCTGAGGGCGGCATGATGCTTTCCGAGGGCGGTATAATGCGCTCTGAGGGCGGCATAATGCCTTCCGAGGGCGGCATAATGCATTGTGAGGGCGGCAAGATGTCTAGATGAGAAAGACATGACATTTGTTTTAAAGGAGTAGGGCAAAACTTGCCATTTTTATTAAATTCGGAAAGTGTTTTCATATTTTTACATGTACATACCAGTATTTGAAAAGAAGATGTTTCCTAACAAGCAGACTTGTAACAACTCATTTTTTTACCCGACTCAATTCTGACTCAACAGCCCAAGAACTGACTCGACTCTTGACTCAAGTGTTTCAAACATATTTTTCGATTCGACTATTGACTAAAACACAGCAAGTATTTTTTTTTTTTAAATTGAATCGACTCGACTCATGACTCATCCAAAAATGTCCGACTCATGAGTCGATTAATGATTCAACTCGGAGTCGGTTACAAGTCTGCTAACAAGTGAACTCAGGTGCAAGGTCAAGAGGTGGTCAAGGTTAACTTTTCAGTAGCATTACTCACTTATGAACCCTTGTGGCATAGCCAAGATTTGCCCCAAGAGGGGGCAATCAGCATAGGTTGCGCCCTTTCTGCCGCTTTCAAATTTCTGCCAGCTAGTTTCTATTGCCTTAGAAAACATTTATTGCGCTCTGAGGGCGGCATAATGTGCTCTGAGGGCGGCAAAATGTCTTCAGAGGGCGACAAGACATTTTCCTAGGGCGGCATAATGCACCCCGAGGGCGGCAAAATGTCTTCCGAGAGCGACACGATGTTTTCCGAGGGCGATACGATGTTTTCCAAGGGCTGCATGATGCCTTCCGAGGGCGGCATAATGCGCTCTGAGGGCGGCATGATGCCTTCCGAGGGCGGCGATGTACATACCTTCTGAGGGCGGCATAATGCGTTGTGAGGGCGGGAAGATGTCTTCTGAGGGTGCCTTTCAAGAGTGCTGCGACGCTGTCGGTAGACACAAGGGCGCCGTGGCTGTCTCCCGAGAACGCAACGGCGCCTTCGGCGCCGGCAAATCCTTTGCAAGAACGGCGTCGAGGCGCCTTCGGCGCCGCGGTGCCCGTGAGGGCTCTGTTTTCTAAGGCAGGGGGCTTCAGCCCCTACGACCCCCTGAATCCGTCACTGCGTCACCCGACTGCTGATAGCTCAGTCACATCTGGCCTGAAGCGAAACTGTCCCATCAGGCAGACGAGCGACGCCCACCAGGCAGACGAGCGCGGACGGTCATAGTTCTTCGGCGGCGCAACGGCGCGAAGTTGGCATATTTTACGGCCCGGATGCCGGCATGGGCCGACTCTTCGTGATTGAGATATCGAGAAGACAGAGAACGGGGTCGTCAATCGAGGGTTAGGAGGAGGCGGCGGAGCGACCCGCATCTGGGGCCAGTCGGCATATTCTGAATCGGCTTCCATAAATTCGCCGCGTCAAATTCTTTTACTCAGAGTTTACGGAATAAAGTTTACGTTCCCGTAAACTTTCGATTCCTATAGAAAATATTACTGAGTGCCAATACTTAGACAATATCCAAACCGCTTCGACGTGGTTCCGCCTGTCAATTGAAAGCAAACTGAGCTTGATTATCTGTCTGTAGATCGGCTTCATTTCTGCCCCGCTCTGTATTCAGTCGCCACTGCCCAATTTCTGGACTGAGGAGAGGGGAGATATTCTCCACTGACTGAGAATGTATTTACGAGCGAGCGCGAAGCGCTCGCGAGTCCTCACTGAATACGGGATTTTTCTTACATACGTATAAGCGGTCGACCCGACCCGACCCGACCGACCATAAAGCTTTTGTGGAGCTTATATCTTTAAAATATCGCATCCGATTGACAAGCGGTTTTCGCTATCTGATAGCCCCATTCAATCAAGTATGTTATTGACATTTTTCGTCTCACGTGAGGGGTCAGCATGGCGCGTGGCACGTGCCGCGTCAGGGGTGTCAGAAAACGTTATCCTGCTATAGCTGAGAAACGGCTGGACCGATTAAGCTGAAATTTTGTGTGTGGTTTGAGACCACAACACTGGCAATGTCACGTAAGTCGGGTTCGCTCGTCCTTCACCGAGTAAGGCGTCTTACTGGTATGCCTTTCTAGTTGCTTAACACTTTTTATTCTGGCTACATCTTATGTGAAGTTTTTGTTTGTAACTATTCCCGTCTCTATCGAGTGAGTGAGTGAGTGAGTGAGTGAGTGAGTGAGTGAGTGAGTGAGTGAGTGAGTGAGTGAGTGAGTGAGTGAGTGAGTGAGTGAGTGAGTGAGTGAGTGAGTGAGATACAGAGATGGAGAGAGAGGATGAAGATGGAATGGGAATGGGAATTCTTAATTTCACGCAGCCGAGAAATTCGAGTTAGGTGCCGAGGGAAGCCGCGAAATGTCGGGAAAAGCTGGGCCGGGATTGGCAATTGATGCCGTTATGTATTGTATTGTATTTAACGACTTCGGGCCATCCACACACATTGTGGCTATTCCTAGCCCGGCGTCACGAGACATAAAACAGTAGGTAGGTACATGGGGAAACAGGAAGTTGACATTCATACTCAGATACATACCGGATAAAACAATGGTGAACGGCTTACAAAACTATGCATCAACACAAAATAGACATACACTGGGAATGTGGAAACAATAACACAGACAAAGGATGGCTGCCACACGTTAGTTTACACCTCGGCCTTTCATGTACACCCGCAAGTTCCGTTTAAATGAGGCAGGCCTCAGACCAGTCAGTTCGGTCGGTCAACTGTTGTAAAGACGAGGGACTCGGTAGGAAAACTGACGTCTACCGGCTTCAGTGCGGATGCGAGGTATGTGGAACTGCTCGTTATGTCGTGTGCGCCTATTGCGATGTGCAACATTTCGGCTAAATAGCAAGGCCAGAAATGCAGGTTCCTCCCACCACCGTGCACGTTGGGCCAGAGTGAGAGAGTGATATTCTGATAACTGTATGGAGGTGAGCCACCCTGGGCCACTCAAAACGTTCGAAATATGGTCAAATTTACGCCTTCCAGATACCACCCAGGCACAAAAATTGATCACTCTTCGGAGCTGCCTGTGATTTCTGTCTGAGCAGTTGCCAAAAACAGTTATACAGTAACGTACGTGTGACATACCAAACCGTGGACGATAGTGGGAACCACGTTTCGCGGAAGATAATGCTGAATGTGACTGAGTCCGATCAGTAGCCCATAGCGACGCATTTGAGCTCATGCCTCTGATGCCTCATGCCTCATTATGGTGGTGTTCGGCTGCCTTCAGGACTCATCGCGACTTGTAGCATACCCTGGGGAGTGGTGCCAGCGGATTCGGCGTCTATATTGCATTTCATGCACCACAACTTCTGATGGAACGGCCCTTTTGGGTGGTGTCTTCATGAGTATGAAACGAGTAGGCTGACGACCGTTTGCGGGACGGTGTTTCGGTGTGATACGAAAACGATCCATCACGTCATACGTATTACGAAATTAATGCGCTAAACGAGATTGCATCTCACTCTAGAAAGCTGCTGATGAAGAGGGCTTAGTTGAGAGAGTTTGAGTATGTTTGAGTTTGAGTTTTGGGCTGGCTGAGTCTCTTACACACGTGTTATATTATTATTTGCGCAGTACCTAAGCTCTATTAATTGTTTTCTTTTTTACTTGTCAATTTATTTCAATTATCTTTATGTCATAAATTGGATGTATGAACGTCTACACATCATTCTGAAGTGCACAATAATATATAATTAACCCGCAACAAATTTGGGCTAACATGGATTATTCGTGTCGAGCAGACCACCGTATTTTGAAATAATACCCGAACGAAGTGAGGGTATTATTTCCCACAGTTAACACTTAACAGTCAAACGAAGTGACACTGTTAACTGTGCAAACTGTCCGAATGAAATGAGGACAATTTGCTTACTTAACGGACGAGCGAAGCGAGTTCCTGGTCTGATGAAATATCGTGATTTGCCCGACCCGAGTGGATTATGTTAGCCAAAATTGATTGTGGGTGAATTTTATTATAATTCATTTCTGCAGCATTGTCACCATCCAATCATATTAAAAAAGGGTCGGGGGGACAATTCAGAAAAAGGGGCATGGTGTTATTGGGTTACAAAGAAAAAGAAAACTCGTTTTTTTCACACCAGAGAGGAGAGAGGAGAGAGGTCAGAGAGGAGAGAGAGAGGGGGTGATTTTGGCATTTTGGCAGGTCAGAGAGGAGAGAGAGAGGGAGGGGTATATTTCGGCAGGCCAGAGAGAGGTGAGTGACCTAGCCGTGACAGAATTAGTCACATCCATGATCGCACTCGAATATACGTGCTACTGGCGAAAATGCGTGCTACTGACGGACGGCATACCTGCATGTGAGAGTGCTATACAAATAAATTCAATGTCAGTAAAAATACATCTATAATTTTGCTTTTTCGAAGTGACAAATTGCAAATGAGTAAGAGTAAGAGAATTAAACAAAAATGCAGGAAAATGTATGTTATTAATTAACATTTAACCCGCGACTTACTGGGGGGGCTATTTTTCCCCCCCTCCCGTTATTTTGCAATAACTCCTAAACAAACACAGGTATCGTCACCAAACTTGCATTACCTTCTCTCACATCAATTCTACATATGTTGGCAAAAGGAAAAATATGAGGCTATGATAGGTCAACAGGGAATGACGTCAGAGTGACGTCATGTTCTTCGGTTTTGTTGCAAAATAATGGTTTGCGGAAAACCCTGGTAAAGGTACGATATTTGAGATAAGCTAAATTGTTTTAAATCAGATTACTGACAATAGACCGGGCTATCAAAATGCTATCTCGGATTTTTGAGTTTTTTTAATTCAAAATTTTGAGAAATCCAAATACTTTTTTTTAACAAAATTTTCAATTAAAAATCCGAATTATTCAAAAACCGGAATAAATGTAATTGAGACGTATGCGGTGAATATGTGTACCAAATTTAAAGTCGATATCTTTAAAAATGACCCAGTTATGACATTTAAATGACACAAATCGACCACTTCTCACAGCATGCATAAAAAACGCATTTCCATTTCTGCTTTTTACTTCTATTTATATGGAACAAACAATTTTCTAAGGTCATTTTTCGCGTTCTAGACGAAAAATGAACCCATAAACATGTGTTGCAACGCCTAATGACCGTAATCTGCAGTTTGACCTCGGATGACCTTGACCTGACCCAAGGTCATACACAGCTTAGAAAGGTACTTAGAAGTGTCAGACACACGAATCATACCGATTTATCGACAGCTTATGCGTTTAATATCGCAATTTTGCGCGACAATTGCATCCATCGAGACCTTTTGACACGGTCAAACATTTTGTACTTGACCTGACCTGTGATGTCATCGGTGACCCCGAGGTCAACAATATTATGTTTCCCTAGATAAATTTCCCAGGGCTATCGAATACCGTTTGAATTTTTACATTCGGTCCAGTAGTTCCGGAGATCAGAGGGGGGCTAAAAATACCCCCCCCCCCCCCCAGTAAGTCGCGTTATGAAATATACCCCAGTAACTCGCGGGTTAACGCTCCTCTAGACCCATGGGGTCCCCTTTGACGGCGAAAATGCCGCCCCTGGGTCAGCCGCCCACCCCATTCGGAAAATCCTAGATCCGCCACTGTGCATGTTTGAAGAAACGGCGCCCAAATTTCCCGGAAAAAATGCGCCCCTGTTCCCCCGAAAAAAATGTGCCCCTATGCCTTGCCGCCCCCCCCCCCCCCCTTGCAAAAATCCTGGATCCGCCCCTGCATACATGTGACGCAAAATATTACATTTGCGGCTTGTTGATGACACCACCGGGTGCCATTGACGGCGTTAGTGTAGAAAATAACTGATTCCAGAACACCGTGGGCTTGGCACACACTGGAAAAGGTTTGAGACGCATTAGATATCAAAGATATTAAAAAGAAAGACATTTAAAAAGTAATACATATTTGAGAACCAAGTATGGACAATACTCAAACTAAATTGTAAAGCAATGTCCTTATTTTTGACTGAAATGGCCTTCTAGGTATGAGCAACTAATGACGTAATTTTTTTAAGTTCCGGTTGTTGGCTTTGAATGACCAAATACAGGCAAATAAATGTCACCACTGTATTACCGAGACAAATCATGTCTAGAAATATGGTTTGTTATTTATATTAATCAATTTCAAATGTTGACCTTATGTGACCTGACCTTGACCTGAACTTCATCGAGTGCCATTATATGGGGTCAGGTCGTAACAATGGCTACTACCATCGAATTATACGCGTAAAACAACCCATAAACATTTGTCGCATGACTTTCATAGACCTCTTGCCAATAGTGACCTTTTGTGACCTGACCTTGACCTTGACCTTTGCTTACAATTTCAATTTCGCTTATGCAGGATATGTATTATACCTTTGAGAGCACTTTGTGTGATAACAGTCGCAATATAAGGTTTTGAATGGAAAGTATGACCCATCAACTCAAATATCTCTATTTTGACCTTTGACCTGACCGTGACCTGACATGTGACCTTATTTTGAAAGTTTCGCGTATGCTCTAGATGATAGATGAGTATCATTGACAGCTTTCGATTGCCGCCTTGAGCGTCTCGCTGCGGTTATTGATTCGGAGGATAACGAGAGGCAGAATCTGCCCCAACCCCCTCCCCAGGGGCGTGTTCGGCTGAATGCCCCAGCGGGGCGCGGGTTAACCCGCGCGGCGCTGGGGGGGGGTAAGTTTTACCCCCCTCCCGGATTTTCTCCATAACTTGACAACTATGACAGATATCAAAGTGAAACTTACGGTAGCTTATGGTGCATCAATTCTACGTCTTTGCCATTCTTTTTTTAATTCGTGAATTTTTTTGGCAGATAATGAAGTTTTAGTGACGTCATGCCATGTCATTTTTGGTGAAAAAAAACGTTAAATGTTTGCAAAAATCGTAGAAAATAGCGTGTAACTGCAAATTGCAAATAAAAGGCGTCAAAAGAAGGGAAATAACATTGTCTTTGACATGGCTATCTCAGATTTTCAAAATTGTGGGTTTTTGACCCCCAAAAATGTAAAAAACTGATTTTTGGGGAAGAATTTCCACAAAAGTTTTTTGTTTGAAGATTTTCAAAAAAACGGAAGATATATTAGAGAACCGAGTATGAACGATATTCAAACCAAATTTCAAAGCAATTTCTTTATTTTTGACTGACTTATGGCTCTCTAAGAACAAGTAACTCATGACGTCATTTTTTTAAATTGCGTTTTTTGGCTTTTACTGACCATATACAGACAAATAAATGTCACCACTGTATTTCGAAGACAGAACTAGTCTAGAAACATGCAATGTTTATTCAGATTAATCAATTTCAAATTTTGACCTTATTGTGACCTGACCTTGCCCTGAGGACGATTATATGGTGTCAGGCTGTGAAAATGGCTGCTTCTATCGAATTATACGTGTACAATAACCCATACAACATGTGTCGCATGACTTTCGTAGACCTGTGACCTTGTGTGACCTGACCTTGACCTTGACCTTTGCTTAAAATTTCACTTTTACTTATGCGGGAAATGCATTATACACTCTGGAGCACTTTGTGAGATAATAGTTGCAATATAAGGCTTTGGATGGAAAGTATAGCCCAAAAACTCAAATACTTACATTTTACATTTGACCTGACCGTGACCTGACATGTGACCTTATTTTAAGAATTTCGAGTATGCATTCGATTCTTCTCGTTGAGAGCTTGCGATCGCCGCATTGCGCGTCTCGCTGCGGTTATTGGTTCGGAAGATACGAGGGGGGGGGGTAAAATTTACTCCCCCCCAGCGCCGCGCGTTCGGCTGGAGACCCCAGCGCCGCGCGGGTTAAGAGAAGCGTTCCGCCCAACTCCAACTCCAATGAGGAACTAACACGCGTTTATTTATCTTCCACTCAGCTGAGGGAGCGCGTATCTGGCAGCGTCTCTCCGCAGTTTGGCAGCCGACGGCAGGAGTGAGCCGTGCCATGGATATACATAGCCATGCGCCGCACTCTGCCGCCCCTCGCTCGCTCTGCCCGCCGCTAGTCATGGCAGCACGATGGCAGAGCCGTGGCCGCTCAGGCTGCACAGTCTGCATTCAGACGGCCTTGGACGACGGCTGGCGTGCAGGCGTTCGTCGCATCGCAGAATTCAGCCCCGGCCGACCAGGAATCAGCCCCGGCGGCCCGGCCAGCTGTCGGCGAGTGGCGTTCGTTCTAGTCGGTGACCGGAGATAAACGTGTGGCGGCCGTGCGTGGGGAGCGGTGTTCCGCTGTTCAGTGTTCATCCGGCCTTGTGGCGGCGCCGCGTGTTCAGCCGAAGGTTAGTGCTCGTCGGTCGATATAGGAACAAGAGTGAGACTTCCAGTAAGTAGGCCACTGGCCACGCCCTGGGAGGGTGAAAATAGTGGGAAATTGACACGGTCAATTATGAGTCATATGCACCTAATTGTCGTTATCTATATGGAAGCGCACGACATATCCGCGATATATCCAGGTGGGCCTCTGGGACAACTTCACCCAGGTGGGGGTCAAATGACTCCCCCCCCCCCCCCCGCCAATAACTCGAACACTAAAAGGGCTAGAAAGACACCGACACAAATGTTCGAAAGCTCTCGACAAGGACAATCAGAGTTACTCAGATATTTTTGGCTCAGAGGCCAGTTTTACCCCAAAAAAAACTGACGTCGGCGATTATTTTTCGGCCGAAAAACTGACGGCGAGTTTCACCAACGCACGAAAAAAATAATCGCCGACCTAAAAATAAACTGACAGATTTACTGACGGCGAGTTTCACCAACAGCCAATGCGGCAAAAACGGTGACCACAATTGCGCCATTATTTGTAGCAAAACAACTGAAAAAATAGACAGGACACAGGCGTCAGTTTTTATTTACTATTGCCGTCGGCCGGGTTGTCAAGGTCGTTGTGATAGTCGCGCTGCAGCACTTTCTCGGTTATTGTGTTTGTTGAGGCTTATAAGTGAGCAGTGTTGGTGATTTTGTACTGAGTCGAGTAAATCATTGGTTTCATTGTCATTGGAAATTAATTGAACATCATTGGAAATTGGTTTCAACTCATCACTCACATCAAGTCATCAACATTGGACGAAGATGGACAAGAGTTATAACTTTGGATTTCTTCCACAAAACAAATCAGTAAGTAGCTACAATTATCCTTTTCACTTTTCCTCATCATTGACAGGCCTGGCCTTAGTGTTTGAGGTCACCATGAATCTAATGCTGACTTACTAAGAGTTAACTTATTGAATTTGCCTAAATCTGGAAATATTTTGTTTGGTAGAATTTAGCTTGTTGACAAGAGGCCTCATCAACACATTTACACTTGGATATTTTGTTTGGAGATAAACTCTGCAGGGCTCAGATCAACCACTAACAGAAACATCCCTTGTTTTGTCTTGTGCCTAACCAAGTTTTTAGTGGAATTAAAACTTATCACAATACTTTCTTGCTAAAAATATGAATACCAGTAAAATTATCATTGACCCATTCCTCCCTTTCACAGAGTGGCTGTTCTCATCAGCATTATCAACTCCCTTCAGAATTTGTAGCTGGAGCCTGGAGCAACTGAAGCCAAAGCTGCATACAATTGAATTAATGCTTGTCCATTTGTTGGGTCTTCAGCTCAGCTTGAAGATTGAAACATATTCAAGAATGTGACTGATGTGATCCTAACATTGGAACTGCAAGACGGCCAGTGTGCATAAACCAGAGTAATTGCATACATAGTGCTTAGGTACCTTATTCAGTGAACATGATCAATAAATGATGCACTGTCCCTGCTATTCTGCCCTATTGTTATGGCAGCAGAAGTGGTGTGAAAGTTTCAGAATATATTGTGCTAATGATTAAAACCATTAGGGTTGATGACCTTAACCTCGATGTATCAAAACGTTAAATTACCGATAGACTGTATTGATATTTCGGCCACAGGCCTTTGTCAAAATTATATATGAGTGAATACAATGTTTACATGAATGACAATGATACAAAATATGTGCATCGAATTCGTCGCCAAGTTTTAAACATTTTCAGGTAATTCTCGTGATCACATTTTTCGCAACTACCTCCATCTACGTGTCGGCGATTTTGCACTCCTTAGCTAATCATACATCTAGGTAAAGTCACAATCATACGCAAACAGACGCAATAAGCACACCTTTCCAATATAGGCAATTTTATACAACACATCACATCCCCCCCCCCCCCTAATGTATGTACATTCATATGCAAACGCAATCATAACTGAAATTCATACCCTACACTCTCTGAAGCTGAAGCTCATGCACATCACCACAAATCATACTATCCTCATGCTTTCCATCCGATATACATACGACACAATCACATCTATAACTCTACACAGTTCTTTCAAAGTAAGCACTATACCGCACGCATAATTGGCCATGAAGATCCCTGGGTATTTAAAGAAGGCGTCACTCCCCTAATCATAATACTTTCAGCAATCTTTCTATCTGGGTGATCCTGGGCTCTGTAAAGGATTTTTAAATCTAGAAAATCTGGGTCGGTAAGAACATCGTCTTGATGGTGCACGTTTAAGATATGATCTCCAAAAGGGGTGTTGGCGGTTTTGTTTATGGCGTCGCGTCGATGTTCGTTGTAGCGTAGTCGGACTGGGCGCATGGATTCCCCACATAGGATCCTCCCCTCCCCTGGTGTCTGCATCGCTTACAGCGGATCTCATATACTACGTTTTTTTGGGTGCAATCACCTTTGAAGCCTGACCTGCAAAGATGGCATCTGCGCCCCCCTGGACAGCTGGGTTTACAAATAGAAGATTTAACTAGTGATTTTTTCAGTTTGTTGTCGTTCTTCCAGGCTAAACGTACTCGGAATTTTGACTTTTTAATGACATGTTTTACTTTCCATAGAAGCTGATCATCTATATATGGTAGGGTTAGGAAACCGTCCCCTGTGTCCGCCTTTTCTTTTTGCCGGTCCTCCCTCCCCTTACTTCTTGTCTTGCCCCTCCCCCTCCCTGCCCTGATCCTAGATCGCTGAACTTCTCTTAGCAGTCTCCTGAGAATCCCCTCATTGTACCCATTTTCTGACAGTAAGTTCCATATTTTGTCTATGCTTCTATCCTCCTTTTGTTTGTTAGATGAGTTATTGTATGCTCTATGAAACATGTTGCGAATAATATTGTGTTTTGTGTCCTTAGGATGAGCTGATGTTGAAAGTATAATAATGCCAGAGTTTGTTGGCTTGATATAAATTTCTGTTTCTATTTTCGTTATGTTATTTTCGTTATTTATTTGTTATATATATATATATATATATATATTGTGCTAATATCCAATCTACATGCCTACAGCCTACTGCCTAGTCTGTATTGGTATGATATATTTCAGAACAAGGATGTCTGTAATTATTCAACATAATTTGTAAATAGTCGTTTCCAGAAACAAATATAGATTATGCAATATGCATACCAACAAAAACAGCAATGCTTGGTAATGTTTGTAAAGTATCAAGTCAGATGGCCAACAATCTGTGACATTGTATTACCGAATACTGTTGCTAAATACGCTCTAACTATTTGCTGACATTTAAAGGGAATGTTTCACCTTTGTATTGGTTTTGGACTGAGATAGCCATTATCTTTGGCCGTTATTGAAATGCTGAAAATACTAAGGCCATTTTCCCTGAAACAGCGGTTTTTAAGCAATTCAATTTATAGTTGCAAAATGGGGTCTAAACCAGTCTAGGTTGATTCGCTGACAGCGACTTTTTCTGTCAATCCCACTTTGTCAGCCAATCAGCACAGTCTATGGCTCAAAAATGACATCCCAAATTTACGCTTAATTTGTATAAAGTTAAGTGACTTAGCAAGACAATATCATCGTTTTCAGCAGCAGTTATTCATATTTTTGACTACAACCAGCATATATTTGACAACTTTCAGGAAGATTTATTTTTATTTATTTATTTATTCGTTCTATCACCAACAGAGAACGCCTCCACTTACAGGTGAAGTCAAATACAATATAAACATAAGTTAGTTGCTTGGTCAGATATACATATAAAAATAAGTTAGTCACTTGGTCACAATATCACAGTTGGCTTACATACTTGATGACGATGCGTTTAAAAGCACAGAACGTGTCATTAAAAACGTCAGCATGGTTTGTGCAATTTAAAAAGGCGTTCGCCACACGCGGCAAACGACAAAACATTCCCGACTGCACAGTGATCACACGCGCGCGAGGTTCACCGAACAGTTTGTTGGCGCGAGTAGACCGAGTAGGGGCGTGTAAAGCAAAACTGGAAAGTAGATCCGCGCAGTCGATTTTTTGCCGGAAAATGTTTCGGATAAAGAGAATGTCGTGCTGCGTTCGACGGGAATTGAGAGAGGGAAGCGTGAAATGATGCAGCAAATTTTCGTACGAGAGGGAGGGTGCGTGTCCGGATGAAGTGTGACTGAGTAGCCACATGAGGAATTTGTGCTGAACTCGGTCTACTCGCACCGTGTGGGTTTTGGCCGCCCCCGTCCAGATCACACTACCGTACTCCAGGATAGACCGTACGTTGGCGAAGTACGCGGTTAACAAAGCTGATCTGCGGAACTTCCCTGGTCTAATACCGGTCTGGAAAGATCGCATGAGAAGACCGAGGGCTCGGTTAGCCCGTTTCACTGCGTGGTCAACATGCCGGGCAAACGTCAGTTTGCCGTCAATAATAATGCCAAGGTCACGGATCCGGTCGACATGCTCTAAAACAGTACCTCCTATGCTATATGCGATCTGGACAGGTGCGCGTCTCAGGGTCACAGTGAACGACTGGCACTTTGACGGGTTAAGCGTGAGACCCCAGCAGGCGGACCAAGCCGTGAGGCGGTCGACGTCGCGCTGCAGCTCCTGACAGTCGGAAGGGGATGTAATCCTACGGAAAATTTTTACGTCGTCAGCGTACATAAGGCAGCTTGAACTGATGGAGGCCGGAAGATCATTAATGAAAAGTGAAAAGAGAAGCGGGGCTAGGAGGGATCCTTCAGGCACCCCAGATACCACCGGTTGCCAGTTCGGCGAGGTTTTGCCGTTCACTATAACTCTTTGGCGTCTATCGGACAGATACGAGACAATCCATTTTAATGCAAAGTCGCGCACGTGAAACGACTGTTTGAGCTTGTGAATGAGTAGCGTATGATTAACGCTTTGAAAAGCGGCCGAATAGTCTGTATATATGGCATCTGTCTGACATCCGGCCGATATGGCCTCCCATGCTGAACGTAAGTAAACGGCGAGGTTCGTCATACATGAGCGTCGAGGCATAAAGCCGTGCTGCTCCGCAGTTATGGCGGGGGACACATGTCTGAACAACTGATCATACACTACACGCTCCAGTACCTTGCCAAACAATGGGAGCAATGACACCGACCTATAATTGGATGGAAGCTTCTTGTCACCTTTTTTAAAGATTGGAACGATATTGGCACTTTTCCACCGTTTTGGAAAGACACCCGACGCGACTGAGGCCCGACACAGTATACCCATAGGCACGGCCAGCTCCTCGGCACACTCAGCAACAATGCGAGCGCTAACATTGTCTGGGCCACATGCTTTGTAGGGGGACACAGCCTTCAGCGCGGCGAGAACAGCGGAGTCGGTGACATAAAAATGAGCGAGATTGTCAAGCGAGTACGCCGGCGCGGGTGGCAGCCGGGTAACGGCAGGATCGGTAAACTTGGCTGCAAACGAGTCATTTAACAGCGTGGCCCTAGCCTCATCACAGGTCACCCGGTCACCGTCAGACGAGATAAGAACGGGAGATACCGATGATTTCTTAGCCAGACATTTGTAAAACGACCACACTCGCTTAGGGTTAGTGTTAAAATCATCAGTCAGGTTTTTGAGATATTCAAAATATTTGACCTCAGATACAGATTTAAATTCACGTCTTTTATCCACAAAGTCTCGCTCGGCGTCAGGCCCCCCCCCCCCACGCGTCTCATGCGACGGAAGGCCGCCTCCTTAAGTCGCAGCGCTGCACGCACGGTCGCGTCAAACCAGGGCGGTAGTTTGCGGCGGAGCACAACTGTGGGCACGTGATCCGCGATGGCGGCGTTCAACAGCTCGTAGAACGTGTCCACAGCCTCGTCGACCCCGGCGCCGTCCAGCAGCGCAGACCACGGCAGGAGAGACAGGGAGCGGCGTAGACCGTCGAAGTCGGCGCGCCTGTAGTTGAGCGCGGTGCGCCGACTGACGACAGGGACCCGCTCGACGGGCAGCCGGAGCTCAGCCACCGTCTCCCGGTGGTCAGTGGCCAGCGCGCAATCACGCACGAACACTCGCGCCGGTGCACGGCGAGACAGCACCAGGTCGAGCACGTGCTGGCCGCGGGTGGGCTCGGTAACCCACTGTCTGAGGCCAACCACGTCACAGGCGTCCAGGAAGCGGCTCGCCCGCGCAGATGCCCGCCGCAGCGCCGGCACCCCGCCCCCCTCCGCCCCCTCCGTCCACTCTATCTCTGGCAGGTTAAAGTCCCCAATGACGAGCAGCCGCTGGCCAGGATCGACGTCGGACAGCGCGGCCGTCAGCCGCTCCAGCGCCGCGTCGTCGTCCGGCGGGCGGTAGCAGACCGCGACCGTGAGAGCCGCTCGTCGAAGGCGGACGAGAAGAATCTCGGTGGCGTCCGGGCCAGGAAGACGCATCGGCAGAAGAGATGTCCTGATCGCACAGGCAACACCGCCACCTAGCGACCCGCGATCGCGACGAAACCAGGTGTGGTTCTCAAAACCCAGTTCCAACTCGGAGTCAGAGACGTTATCGTTTAACCACGTCTCGGAAAACGAGACGACGTCATATTGAGTCAAGGCCGGGGCAATGGCTCTGAGGCTGCCGAGCTGCTTCTTGAGACTCCGCACATTAGCATGGTAGGCGGTGAGTGTAGTCGGCGGGGCAGCGGGCGAGGCCGCGGCCCGATCCGCCGCCGGCTGCCGGCCAGACCCGGGGCCCGGGTTCAGCTCGATGTCGCCGGCTAGGAGTGGCGAGGGCTGATAGCTGATCCTCCCGAGTTGCCGACATGCGTCCCAGTTGGCGCTGTATGGGACCCGAGACCTGAAGTATCGCACCTTGACCGTGCCGGACACGACTGGTATCGGCAGAGACAGAGGCGGGGCGCCATCTATTTCCCGGCAGGCAGCCGCGAGCAGCGCCAGCAGCAGTGCCGTTCGCATCTCGTGGAAGTTGAGCCTTGCCGAACCACCGCCACGTGGCGCCACCTCTGGTCTCCTCAGTCACGTGACCGACCGGTCGCGGCCGCGCCCTCAGAGACAGCTGATCGAGCTGCGCCACGCCGGCGAGGCGGCGCCAGGCTGCGACGTCACGGATGTGGAGTCTCAGCGGCTGAGCCAATCAGCGTTGCCGAATCCTGTTGTGTGACGTCATACCTGCCGTGCTCCGAGCAGGACCTCGGTGATGGCGGCGATTCACGGGTACACCCTCAATCGCACACCGGCATACAGTCCTAGGCCGGGTACGCACAGTGCTAAATTTAATTAAGAATTAAGAATTTAATTGTATTGTCTACATTGACCTCGATTATCACCATCTACCAATCAACTTGCTGAGAGGTCATGAGCTTCAGATCATCCGTAACTGACGTAGTATAGCAAGATGAAACATTCCCTTTAACCTTGTTCATGGCTGTGCATGTGACATTTGATGATCATGAAATAAAATAGTGCTATTCATCCTCAAGAGAAATACAATATAGATAATGTGATTGTGTTTGTTTCCTGAGAGAAAATCTGGTTCTGTGAAGCATAGTAATTATAAACAACATCAACATCAATCATCATCAATGTATTGTCTACATTGACCTCGATTATCACCATCTACCAATCAACTTGCTGAGAGGTCATGAGCTTCAGATCATCCGTAACTGACGTAGTATAGCAGAAAGACATGCCCAAGGAATTAATTTTATTGACTGCATTGAACTATAACCCTTAGGGACTATAAAGTATAAACCCTAAAACTACAGATAAATTTGCATCACAATCAGCATGACCTTGCATCAAATCCTCCACACCCAGTCTTTACACAGGCATCCATAGGAAATGGGACCTCACTGAACAAGGCAAGCAAACCCTGTCCATCTAGTAGAAACAGGCCTGCGCACCACCATCACAGCTTCAAATAGAAGATGTTCCCGCTCTTCAGGCTTGTGCGGAAGCCAGAAATGGTACTGCGCCAACACCATGCCGTGTCACCGTCCTTCATGGTGGAGTGTGGAGACTGGAGGATGCAGCATATCCTTAAAGACACAAATGATAACCTCTGTTAGCATTTGTCCAAATCAAATGTTGCAATCATTGAGCAGACTGTCAGCCAGTGTGTGAACTGAAGTTGGTACCTACACATGGCTAAGCTTAGAATATTATTCAACCCTAAAACTGTCTGCAATTGGGGTGAAATGATGAAGTACTGGTATTAGTTCAGTAATTCACCTCACCAGTGTATGGTGCATTCTTGAGGTCCCCCAGAAGAAGAGAAGTCAACTGACATTAATATTAATATTAATATTATTCAACCCTAAAACTGTCTGCAATTGGGGTGAAATGATGAAGTACTGGTATTAGTTCAGTAATTCACCTCACCAGTGTATGGTGCATTCTTGAGGTCCCCCAGAAGAAGAGTAGTCAACTGACAGTAATATTAAGACACTGAAAAATGGGTTATCATTGAATGTCTACAAGATGGTGTCTGTAGGGCCACAGCGCAGCGAGCGAATGTGAGCAGAGCGTTCTAAACGTGGGTCCCTGCGACCATAATTGCTGTAAAGGGTATGTCAGGTTTGATTATTTATCATTTTTGGTGATGTCATAGCTTTGGTATTACTGGTACACTTTCTGTATGTCATAATAATGCTCTCTTCTATTAGGGACCTCAATAACACCATTAACTGGGGAGGTGAATTACTGAACTATTACCAGAGAAATGCAGGTAGGTACTGGGTACTTACATATTTGTTTTGTGGAGGAAATCCAAAGTTCTCTTCTCTTGCACATTCTCCTACACCAATGTTATGTGAGTGATGAGTTGCAACTAATTTCCAATGATTTTCATTGAATTTCCAATGACAATGAAACCAATTATTTACATGCTTGACCTACTCGGTACAAAATCAACAACACTTATCACTTATAAGCCTCTACAAACACAATCACCAACACTCCACTGGGTTTACATTTATTTTACATTTATGTTATAAGCCTTTAAATATTAATTTACTCAGATTTAACATCTTAAATAAACCCAGTTCAAATTCAATGGAGATGTGTAAACAATCTATCAAAACAATACCGTGTTTCGCTAGCGCCGGCGTTGCCGAAAGAGGTATTTTGACCAATCAGACACAGCCATTTCTGCTGCTGAAACTCGTTTTGTCAGCAGATTAGCGTTATATCGTAATCGTATCGTTATTGGTGTGTGACGTCATCAATATCAGCTGTTTGCGTCTATAAAAAAATAACAGCCGGCACCGTCAGTTTTTTCGTTGGTGAAACTCGGCTCATGTCCGCAGTTTTTTTTTAGCGGCGATTATTTTTTTGTCTGCGTGCGGTGATTATTTTTTGGTAAAACTGGCCTCAGGTCAATAGTTTAGGCTCCAGAGATCAATAAAGGTCTCGATGGCAATTTCTTCCAAAACGTTTTTCGTCAATAACCTGTTTATCATTTGAAAACAGATAAATACTTAAACACCATCGTGTTTGCGTCGTCAAGATGTTTCGAAACATATTAATGGGGACCTTGTTAACTCAACTTCAAAATTTGACCTCAGATCAAGGTCATTTAGTAATCCAGGTAGGTTATGTTGTATATAAGGCCACTGGCGGATCCAGCCGTCGGTTATGGGGGGGGGGGGGCAACTTTTTGTGGCAAAAAGGTACCCACCATTTTTTTTCTCCGCGGATTTGGGCCGGTTACCTTATTTTGGTATTCGAGCATAAGAAATTCACTTTTCAAATTCACAACAAAACAAAATTGGGGTTGACAAAAAAAAATTGGAAATCCGAGAGCCATTTTGAAGAAAATGTCTTTTCCCTTCTTTTCGCGTGTTTTATTTGCAATTTGCTTGAAATCTCTGATTTCTACGATTTGCCAAACATTTATCATTTTTCCACCAAAAATGGCATGACATGACGTCATTAAAACGTCATTATCTCCCAAAATACTACATCAATTTCATTTAGAGTTGGTGAGAAGACTTAGACTTGATGCAGGATAAGGTACTGAAAGTTTCTCGTTGATATCTATCATAGTTTTCAGGTTATTGAGAAAATCAGGGAGGGGAAGATTCTGCCCTCCCCTCCCCCCGCGGGTTCGGACAAAAAAAAATCACATAGAGGTCAGAGGTCAAGGTCATGGGGACGAATACGATATTTTAAGCTTCGGTACCAGCTTGTGTACCCTCCAGTTTTTAGTTTACCGTCCGATTTGCTTGCAATGGGCAAAAAGGGACTCGTCGGCATCCCAGCTTGCGTCAGGAAAAACACAAAATCACCTAGAGGTCCAAGGTCAAGGTCACGGGGACGAATACGAGATTTTAAGCTTCGGTACCAGCTTGTGTACCATCTAGTTTTTTCGTTTACCGTCCGATTTGCTCGCAATGGGAAAAAAGGGACTGGCCGGCACCCCACCTTTCGTCAGGAATAACAAAAAATTACCTAGAGGTCAAAGGTCAAGGTCACGGGGACGAATACGAGATTCTAAGCTTCGGTACCAGCTTGTGTACCCTCTATTTTGTTTTTATTTACCGTACGATCTGCTCGCAATGGAAAAAAGGGACTTGCTGGCACCCTAGCTTGCGTCAGGAAAAACAAAAAAATCACATAGAGGTCAAAGGTCAAGGTCACGGGGACCAATACGAGATTTTAAGCTTCGGTACCAGCTTGTGTACCCTCTAGTTTTTTAGTTTACCGTCCGATTTGCTTGCAATGGGCAAAAAGGGACTCGACGGCACCCCAGCTTGCGTCAAGTAAAACAAAACATCACCTAGAGGTCAACGGTCAAGGTCACGGGGACGAATACGAGATTTTAAGCTTCGGTACTAGCTTGTGTACCTTCTAGTATTTTTTTCGTTTACCGTCCGATTGGCTTGCAATGGTCAAAAAGGGACTCGACGGCACCCCAGCTTGCGTCAGGAAAAACAAAACACCACCTAGAGGTCAAAGGTCAAGGCCACGGTGACGAATACGAGATTTTAAGCTTCGGTACCAGCTTGTGTACCCTCTAGTTTTTTGGTTTACCGTCCTATCTGCTCGCAATGGAAAAAAGGGACTCGCTGACACCCTAGCTTGCATCAGGAAAAAACAAAAATTACATAGAGGTCAAAGGTCAAGGTCACGGGGACGAATACGAGATTTTAAGCTTCGGTACCAGCTTGTGTACCCTCTAGTTTTTAGTTTACCGTCCGATTTGCTTGCAATGGGCAAAAAGGGACTCGACGGCACCCCAGCTTGCGTCAAATAAAACAAAACATCGCCTAGAGGTCAAAGGTAAAAGTCACGGGGACGAATACGAGATTCTAAGCTTCGGTACTAGCATGGTGTACCCTCTAGTTTTTTTTTAGTTTACAATCCGATTTGCTCGCAATGGGCAAAAAAGAACTCGCCGGCACGTTAGCTTGCGTCAGGAAAAACAAAAAGTCATCCAGAGGTCAAAGGTCAAGGTCACGGGGACGAATACGAGATTCTAAGCTTTGGTACCAGCATGGTGTACCCTCTAGTTTTTTTCGTTTACCGTCCGATTTGCTCGCAATGGGCAAAAATGGACTCGCCGGCACCTTAGCTTGCGTCAGAAAAAAAACATCACCTAGAGGTCCAAGGTCAAGGTCACGGGGACGAATACGATATTTTAAGCTTCGGTACCAGCTTGTGTACCCTCTAATTTTTTCGTTTAGCATCCGATTTGTTCGCAATGAAAAAAAAGGACTCGCCGGCATCCCACCTTGCGCTAGGAATAACAAAAAATCACATAGAGGTCAAAGGTCAAGGTCACGGGGACGAATACGATATTTTAAGCTTCGGTACCAGCTTGTGTACCCTCTAGTTTGTAGTGTACCGTCCGATTTGCTTGCAATGGGCAAAAATGGACGTGTCGGCATCCCAGCTTGCGTCAGGAAAAACAAAAAATCACCTAGAGGTCCAAGGTCAAGGTCACGGTGACGAATACGAGATTTTAAACTTCGGTACCAGCTTGTGTACCCTCTATTTTTTTAGTTTACCGTCCGATTTGCTTGCAATGGGCAAAAAGGGACTCTACGGCACCCCAGCTTGTGTCAGGTAAAACAAAACATCACCTAGAGGTCAAAGATAAAGGTCACGGGGACGAATACGAGATTCTAAGCTTCGGTACCAGCATGGTGTACCCTCTAGTTTTTTAGTTTACAATCCGATTTGCTCGCAATGGGCAAAAAGGAACTTGCCGGCACGTTAGTTTGCGTCAGGAAAAACAAAAAGTCATCCAGAGGTCAAAGGTCAAGGTCACGGGGACGAATACGAGATTATAAGCTTCGGTACCAGCATGGTGTACCCTCTAGTTTTTTCGTTTACCGTCCGATTTGCTCGCAATGGGCAAAAAGGGACTCGCCGGCACGTTAGCTTGCGTCAGGAAAAACAAAAAGTCATCCAGAGGTCAAAGGTCAAGGTCACGGGGACGAATACAATATTTTAAGCTTAGGTACCAGCATGGTGTACCCTCTAGTTGTTTCGTTTACCGTCCCATTTGCTCGCAATGGGAAAAAAGGGACTCGCCGGCACCCCACCTTGCGTCAGGAAAAAAAATCACCTAGAGGTCCAAGGTCAAGGTCACGGGGACGAATACGAGATTTTGGGCTTCGGTACCAGCTTGTGTACCTTCTAGTTTTTTCGTTTACCGTCCGATTTGCTCGCAATGGGAAAAAAGGGACTCGCCGGCTCCCCACCTTGCGTCAGGTTTAACAAAAAATCACCTAGAGGTCAAAGGTCAAGGTCACGGGGACGAATATGAGATTCTAAGCTTCGGTACCAGCTTGTGTACCCTCTACTTTTTTCGTTTACCGTCCGATCTTCTCGCAATGGAAAACAGGGACTCGCTACCACTCTAGCTTGCGTCAGAAAAAAATACAAAAAATCACATAGAGGTCAAAGGTCAAGGTCACGGGGACGAATACGAGATTTTAAGCTTCGGTACCAGCTTGTGTACCCTTTAGTTTTTTTAGTTTACCGTCCGATTTGCTTGCAATGGGCAAAAAAGGACTCGACAGCACCCCAGCTTGCGTCAGGTAAAACAAAACATCACCTAGAGGTCCAAGGTCAAGGTCACGGGGACGAATACGAGATTTTAAGCTTCGGTACCAGCTTGTGTACCTTCTAGTTTTTTCGTTTACCGTCCGATTTGCTCGCAATGGGAAAAAAGGGACTCGCCGGCACCTTAGCTTCCGTCAGGGAAAAATTAAACATCACCTAGAGGTCAAAGGTCAAGGTCACAGGGACGAATACGATATTTTAAGCTTCGGTACCAGCTTGTGTACCTTCTATTTTTGTTTCGTTTACCGTCCGATTTGCTTGCAATGGGCAAAAAGGGACTCGACGGCACCCCAGCTTGCGTCAGGAAAAACAGAGCATCACCCAGAGGTCAAAGGTCAAGGTCACGGGGACGAATACGACATTTTAAGCTTCGGTACCAGCTTGTGTACCCTCTAGTTTTTTTGTTTACAGTTCGATCTGCTCGCAATGGAAAAAATGGACTCGCTGGCACCCTAGCTTGCGTCAGGAAAAACAAAAAAAAACACATAGAGGTCAAAGGTCAAGGTCACGGGGACGAATACGAGATTTTAAGCTTCGGTACCAGCTTGTGTACCCTCTAGTTTTTTCGTTTACCGTCCGATTTGCTTGCAATGGGCAAAAAGGGACTCGTTGGCACTCCAGCTTGCGTCAGATAAAAGAAAACATCACCTAGAGGTCAAAGGTCAAGGTCACGGGGACGAATACGATATTTTAAGCTTCGGTTCCAGCTTGTGTACCCTCTAGTTTTTTTTTCTTTTACCGTCCGATTTGCTCGCAATGGGCAAAAAGGGACTCGCCGGCACGTTAGCTTGCGTCAGGAAAAACAAAACATTACCTAGAGGTCAAAGGTCAAGGTCACGGGGACGAATACGAGATGTTAAGCTTCGGTACCGAAGCTTAAAATCTCGAAAAAACTAGAGGGTACACAAGCTGGTACCGAAGCTTAAAATCTCGTATTCGTCCCCGTGACGTTGACCTTTAGGTGATGTTTTGTTTTTCCTGACGCAAGCTGGGGTGCCGGCGAGTCTCTTTTTGCCTATTGCGAGCAAATCAGACGGTAAACGAAAAAAGTAGAGGGTACACAAGCTGGTACTGAAGCTTAGAATCTCGTATTCGTCCCCGTGACCTTGACCTTTGACATCTGGATGACTTTTTGTTTTTCCTGACGCAAGCTAACGTGCCGGCGAGTCCCTTTTTGCCCATTGCGAGCAAATCGGACGGTAAACGAAAAAAATAGAGGGTACACAATCTGGTACCGAAGCTTAAAATCTCGTATTCGTCCCCGTGACCTTGACCTTTGACCTATAGGTGATTTTTTGTTTTTCCTGACGTAAGGTGGGGTGCCGTCGAGTCCCTTTTTGCCCATTGTGAGCAAATCGGACGGTAAACGGAAAAACCTAGAGGGTACACCATGCTGGTACCGAAGCTTAAAATCTCGTATTCGTCCCCGTGACTTTGACCTTTGACCTCTGGATAACTTTTTGTTTTTCCTGACGCAAGCTAACGTGCCGGCGAGTCCCTTTTTGCCCATTGCGAGCAAATCGGACGGTAAACGTAAAAACTATCGGGTACACAAGCTGGTATCGAAGCTTAAAATCTCGTATTCGTCCCCGTGACCTGGACCTTTGACCTCTAGGTGATTTTTTGTTTTTGTTTTCTGACGCAAGCTGGGGTGCCGGCGAGTCGTTTGAGCTCCTTTGCGATTAAATCGGACGGTAAACGAAACAATAGAGGGTACCCCGTGCGATGACAATTTAGTGACCTCTGGAGGTCAAACCATTTGTTCTAGGTCAAAACAGATTGCATATTCGTGCATAACTCGATGAGATCTACCCATATGCTAAGTTTGGGGAAAATCGGAACTCGACGCTGAAAACGAATACGAATACGACGCTAACTTGATGCACATGGCCAAACTTACCTTCAGAAGTATTCTATTTACCCAGGGGGTGTCATCCCTATCTCCGTAACGTGTCCACTTCTACTTATGAAGTTACCCCAGTAGTCAATTCTGGCGCATGTCGTCTGCAGTCGGTTAAAACTGTTTTTCGCAAATAACTTTTTGACAAATATAGATACAGCAATGATTTTGATGTCATCGTGTTCGCCTCGTCAGAACACGTCGATTCATACAAATTCCATGTGGTTAAGGTCAAATCAAAATTTCATCGAAGGGGCGGGGCTTAGAGCCTCAGCTGGTGACCGCCGAACCGCAGGGGGACCGTAAACAAGGCCCTGACCTTTGATGACCTCTATTGACCTTAATATTGATCTGAGCCTAAAATGATCCAGTGATTTCGATTTGCCTTGTTTTGAGCTTTTCAACGCTGTCTTTTCCTTTTTCGTAACATTTTTACTTTCCGAGTTAGATGATATTTATTTCTCCCGAAATAGCATTAACTGCAATGGCAGAGGAGGCCGATGGATCCACATGACGTCACGCTCTGACGTCATGATCACACAGAATCGCCGGATGACTCTACCTCCTATATATGGCCTTGTATTTACCGTGCTTCAGACAAGGCTTATATATGTCCTTCATGCCTTCGGATTGTGTCTTGCGCCACTAATGTTTCTTTTGCCTATGTCGATTGCTACCAAATTACTTCTATATTTTTTCACCAAAGAATTACTTTTATCACAAAGATAAAAAAATAAGGTATCGTTTAGTCATTAACGATCACTTTTTGAGTGAACCTTTGGGGGGGGGGGCAAACAGGCCACTTTGGGCTTGGGGGGCGGCCGCCCTAAATGCCCCCCCCCTGCATCCGCCAGTGTATACGGCGATGCGTCTTGACGATACAAATACAGTGGTGCCATTCGCAGGTCCCTATCTGTATTATATCAAGAGTTATTGGCAAAAAGGTGCTGGTGACTTCAGATGACCTCAGCTGACCTTGAAGAGGTCACTGAGCATCAATTGCACCTAGGTCATCAAGAACAACGAAAATAACATGATTCTGAAATATTTGACATATATGGCATATTCTCTGAATAGGAAGCATTTGTATATTTTCCCATTGACTTATAATGGGAGGTCACACAATTGACCGGACCTTAGGTCACCGATATACGAAATCAGAGATAATTTTTTTTGTAGGTACTTATTAAGTTATGAAATCCTGTAAGTTTACAATCTTTCGGACAAACACTGTGGCTCGACCACAAATTTTTAAAGTAAGGTCGCGTGACGTGACTTGGTGACCTAACCTGAGATGACCTGAGGTCATAATTTTCACACAATGTGGGTAATTGATTTTCAAACAGCTGTGTATAATTTTCCCGCTATTCTCTAAAAACCTCAGGGGGTCAAGAAATGACCCCCCACCAGTCTGGTTATGTATTTAATGGTGGCCAAATTCAGAGATTTAGGGGGAATGTAGTCAAAATTGACAAAATTGTTTGTTTTATCAAAACATATTGGACGAAGGAGGTCTTCAGGTCTATAAACCTGAAAATGAGGTCAAAATTTGCATGTTTTTGAGCTGGACACTTCCCATTCCATGATATCACATCTGGCAACATGACATAATTTTGTCATCCCTCCCCCTAATTCTCTGAATTTGGGCACTATTTACTAAAGCGTCAGATATCCCTCGCCCTGGTGGGCGGGGGATATCTAACGCTTTTGTTTCAATGTGTTTCATGTTGAATGGTGACAATAACTTAGATCGTTTCTACGAAATACCAGGTGTATGGGCGACCAAAGTGAAGACCAATTTCCATACGCTTAAAATGAAGTGATGAAATGATGTTTAATTAATCCTCGCCAGTGCAGGGGAATGCCGCCAACCCCATGTTTTTCAGGAAAAAACTCGCGTATTTATCAACTGATTGCGATGAAACTTTCAGTACCTTACTTTTGAACAATTTGAAACATGGTCTAAACATATAAAACTTCTTCTCCCCATGACCCGTGACCTATGACCTGTTTCTCAAGGTCATGTCAGACGCAACTGGCGTCCCGTAGTATCGATGCTTATAACTTGTGCACTTTCCAAGTGTTTGTTGTTCAGGAGCATATGCACAGGTGTTAACAGGTGACATTTATGGTTTCCACTGAGATCATGACCTCGGTTGACCTTTACAGGGTCAACCGTGGTCACTGACCTATGATGACCTGAGATGACCTTTTTGGAGTCTGGTAGTGTCTAGGACATTTTGTGACGCTGATTTCAAATATGGCACCCATTTTGCATAACTATATGTTCAATTGGGGTCAAGCTCTGCCGCAGGTCAACCGAGGTCAATGGCCTCCGATGACTTAAGATGACCTTTTGACCTTCCATCAATTAATTTAAGAACATTTCACGGCCAAGTATGCTTTGCAGATCTCTACCAACTGCAGATAAACACAATCTATCAACAGCCGTCTATGATGGACAAGCATGAATGCGGATATCTAATAGTGATATTAGATCAAAGGTCAAAGGTCAAATCAGGTCATCAGGTTATCAGGTCAAAGGTCAATTTAAAGTAAATTGAAATGCATTCCTCTGACAAGAAATGTGCTGCATTTTCATTCACGACTCTAGCTCGATTATAATTCAATCTCTACACATGCACGATTTGGACGACATCCGGGTCACTGACATGAACTCACAGGCAGGGGCGTAGGCAGGATTTCTCCCAGGGGGGGGGGGGAAATGGGATCAGAGGGCCCTCGTAGCCAAGGGGGCCCACATAATTAAAACAGTACAGTATGTTGTATGTTGTAAAATGACAAATAAATTTCGACAACGAAAAAAACAATATTGGGAGTCAAAAACTCAAAATTTCGCGAATCTGCGAAAGCCATTTTCAATATAATGTAATTTCTTTTTTTCGGCGTTTTTTATTTGCAAGTTGTTTCAAAACTCGATTTCTTACGATTTGTCAAACATTTATTGTTTTTCCACCAAAAATGGCATGCCATGACGTGTTAACACGCGCCCTGGAGGGCTCTGATAATTACACGCCCTGGAGGGGGGGGGGGCGGATTTCGCCCCCCCCCCCCCTATGATCTCAAAAACCACGCAACGTAGCGACAATCGGGAAACGACGTTAGATAGCTCGAGACAAGCTCTTTCGAAAGTATTTCGTTTTTTTCAGGTTAATATTGAGGTCACCAGAGGTCATCAAGGGTCAGATTTTCAAGTTTGCAAGACTTCGGTTCGAACACTCCCAAATATCTCGGGAACTATGATAGTTAGCAGCAAACGGAAAAAAGCAATCGAAAGTCATTGAAAAATGCAATCGACATGGTGTCCTCAAATTTGGGCTCAGGTCAATAGTTTAGGCTCCAGAGGTCATCGAATGTCAAAAAGGTGATTTTGTTTTCAAAACTGTTTTCCCCAAATAACCTTTTATCTAATAAAGATAAAGCAATAATGTTTACGCCATCGCGTGTGTCTTGTCAAGGCGCTTCGAATAATATTCATGGTGACCAGGTTAGGTCAACTGAGAAATTTGACCTCAGGTCAAGGTCAAGTGGTGACCCAAGTTGGTTATGTTGCATATTGGGAGACGTGTCTCGACGAGACAAACATATTGGTACCGTTTTCTCTTCTCTATCTTCATTATGTCGATAGTTATTGATAAAACCGTGTTGACGGTCTAAAAATTGACCTGACCTTAGGTCACCGATATTAGAAATCCGAGATAAACAAATTGTTGGTATCTATGACCTTATGAAGTCCTGCAAGATTGAAACCGATCGGCGTAAAACTGTGGCTGTGGTACTACTGCAAACGTTTTGGAGTTGAGGTCATCACGTGACCTGGTCTGGTGACCTGACCTGAGATAACCTGAGGCCAAGAATTTTACATAATGCGGGAAGTTCATTTCTAAACAGGTATACAAAAACGGCGGCGCTGCGCGCCGCCGTTTTTGCGCTATCCTCGAAAAACCGGAGGGGTGGGCGGATTTCGCCCCCCCCCCCTCCAGGGCGCGTGTTAAAAGAAATGTTTCACCTTTCTGAAAGTTGTCAAATATACGCTGTTTGTAGTCGAAAATATGAAGTAAATGCTGATGAAAACGATGGTGAAATTTTTATCTCGAAAAGTCACTTAACTTTATACAAATTCAGTTTTTAAATTTGGGCTGATGACGTCATCATTGAACTATAGACCGCCGCTGATTGGCTGACAAAGTGGGATTGGCTGACAGAGTGGCTGTCAGCCAATCAACGGCTGCACCAGCCTTGGTGCATTTTGCAAATGGGAAATCAAATTGCTTAAAAACGGTTAAGTTTTGGTTAAAATTACCTAATTAAATACGTAATTTAGACGTTTCAATAACGGCCCAAGATAATGGCTATCTCAGTTCAAAACCAACACAAAGGTGAAACATTCCCTTTAAAGTTAACGCCGCTAAGACCCAACTGATGCTCTTGGGCAGCCCACAAAATTTACGTACTTTACAAGACATCAAAGTAATATTCCGCGACCATGATTTACTCCCAATTTGGGAAGCAAAAAACATCGGCCTCACCCTTTATCGTTCTCTCAGCTGGACAGCTCACGTTTCAACGATTACTAAACGCTGCTTTGGAGTTTTGAGTGGTCTGTCACATCTGCGGGGACACTTACCCCCCCCCCCCCCCCCCACCCCACCACCACCGTGATTATCGCGCTTGTCTACGCACTGGTCGTCTCGCAAATCAGATACTGTGTCTCAATTGACGGCAGTGACACCAAGCTTTCGTTTCGTTTCGTTTCGTTTTTTAAGGATTCGTCCACGTAGTGGGTATTATGAACCCTGTACATTGTAGACAAGTGTGACAGACATATACACATACACTATGGGAACGGTCACGGTCACGATGCATGTGAAAAACAGCACAGACATCCGATTGTCATTCATGTCGACTGACACATGGCACGCAGGACCGCCTTGCGCGACTCCGCACCTTGGTAATGTCAGCCGGGAGGGAATTCCACGCACGCGCGGCCCTATATGAGAAGCTTCTCTGCGTGGCTGACAGGCGACATCTCTCCAGCTGCAGCTCTCCCGCAGCGACAGCTCTCGTTTCCCTCTGGGATACCTGGGATCGTCTGACAAAAAGAGCTCTGAGGGCTGGCGGGCAGTTGTGGTCATTAAGCGCACTAAACACTTTGAGGCAGTCTCGCTGATGCACCATCTCCCTCGCACTCAGCCACCCTAACGAGTTGAGGACAGGTGAGATATGCTCACTGCGCCGCACCCCAGAGACAAGTATCGCCGCAAAGTTGACGGTTTTCTGAATCCGTGACAGATGGCATTGGGCGGCCCCGCCCCAAACGGGGAGACAGTACAGAATGTGGGGGAAAACGTGAACCTGTACCAGGAGCTCAAGGGCTTTGTGTGTGAAATAGTGGCGAATTTTGTAGAGGGATATAAGGGTAGCGTTGCATTTGCGAACCACCGTCGATATATCATGAATATTATATTCTCCCAGGTCAGACCTTGGTCCAGGACCATGTCCAGGACCTTCACAGTGGAACATGGCGGGATGCGTGAGCGTGATAAGGTGATGTGGAAGCTCGATGTCTTTTTTTATGGAAGATTTTGTACCAAAGATTATTGATTTTTATTTTATAAGTTTAGTCCGAATGTTTTTGAATGGGTGGATTTCCGAGGTCAGGATCCACGCTAAGCATAGCTTGTTGCGCAGGTCCTGACCCCAGACCCCACCACCCGATCGCGCAATTCCTGGCGTCCGGCAGAATTTAGAGACGAAAGTTTTACGTGCCCGACATACCTGGACACGGTCCGCCCCGCTCACTGACGTCACCTGACCTTGAGTGCGACCGCTGCCACCGGCCGCAGGCCATCCCAGGCAGGAGCAAATAGCGAGCGCCGAAGCGACTCGAACCCGAGCTGCCACGCCCGGGTAGGGTAAAATCACTACGTGTTCGGGTAGGGGGGTTGGTACGACCCCCCCCCCCCCCCTTAGCGTTTCTCCCCTAATTGAGCTAGAGCTTCGATTCAAAGACGAACGTGTTGCCTGTGACGAGGGGAAGCCATTGATACCCAATTGTAAGGTCCTAGATCATTAGGTGACCTCTGAGGTCATGTTAATAACCAAAAGGTCATCAAAATTGTAAATGCATATAAATTGCATTTTATCGTACTAGAATCGTGAATGAGCATATCATAATGCTTAAGGGGTGCCAAATTCGTAATCAGCGTCACAAAATATCCTAAAAACTGCCAAATTCCAAAAAGGTCATGTCAGGACACCTGTGCATATGCCCCTGAACAACACACACTCGAAAACTGTACAAGTTACAATCATCGATACTGCGGGACGACAGTTGCGCCTGACATGACCTTGAGAAACAACAGGTCATAGGTCACGGGTCATGTGGGTTAGAAATTCAAAACTTGCAGAGCATGTATAATGTTTCGTTTTCTTCAAAAGTAGGGTACTGAAAGTTTCATTGCAATCGGTTGGAAATTACGCGAGTTATTCCAGAAAAACCGAGCGGGGTGGCATCCACCGGGGTGAGCGGGGGCAAGGGTTAAAACGTCATTATCTCGAAAAGTACTGCACTATTTGCATTTAAATGTTGTGATAAGACATACAATTGATGCAGCATAAGGTACTGAAAGGTTGACGTCGATATCTATCATTGTTTTCAAGTTATTGAGAAAATCAGGTAGGGGGGGGGCAGATTCTGCCACCTCCAGCGGGGAGCGGGCTAATCAAAATAATATCCTGAATCTTCTTCAATTCAGATTAATTAAACAAAACAGTACGTACATGCCGATTGTGCACGTGTACGATGAAGTTCCAATTCTCTACAAAATAACGCAATAACATGCTCCTTATATCTTGATTTTCTCGAAGAAAATCCACCACATCGTGAGACGAGGGGTTTCTACAACACGATAGTCATATATAAAAAGGGAATAGGTCACCTTGAAAGTTGTCTTGAAATTCAACCATACGGTGCATCTTGAGCTCAAAACTACGAATATGACTTTCGTTTGGACAACTGATGGATAGATGTGAAGAAAAAGTAAGTTTCTCTTTGCATTTCACGAGAAATCGTACGACAGCAGCTGGCGTTCTGGCTCCGCCTGACGCCAAATACAGTCTCTGACAAGGGGTCGCCGCGCCGACCGGGCCGCTGAACGGATATTAACGAGGCGTCGTGATCAGAGACTACGTGCCAGATAATGTACCTGCCTCCGGCGGCGAGCGTTCATGTCCAGATCGTGGCCCGGAACAGCGGACATTTTTGCGCGGCGCGGCGACCGAGCCGTGCTCTGGCCGCAGGCTACAGTTTGCCCGTCCGTCGAGACAGCTGTGCCGTGACGTCACCACGAGATGGTAGAGGGGCCGGAAAGAGGCGGGCAACGAGAAAGAGGGGAGGGGACTGTATTCAGGGAGGGCTGGGTAGGGCTGACGTTTGGGGAGGGTAGGGAAGTGCGTTTTATTTACTTGTCGCACCATTCATGCTGTAGTTTTGTCCGATAGGTTCGCCCCTCATATTATATCTGTTGTAGTTGACCTGTTTGTTGTAGTAATTGCTATGATTGACGTTTTTTGCTGTCTTTTGTAAACTTATGTTTGCATCAATCTGTTGTTTTTCACTTTATCTATATTGCGCTTTCCATTCTGTGTATGTTTAAGTCTCTCATATTATGTTGCATTAGTTACGCCGGGTGCTCACTGGCTTCACTTTGTTGTTTTGCGCTGTATGTATGCTAACTTCATTATTGTATTGTTTTGCCGCAGAGCCGGCCGCCCTGCCCGCTGCCGTGCCCGCCGTCTGGCCTACCGTTGATCTGCTGCTCTCTTGAACCCGTAAATCCGTGGACATTTGAATGGTAACTTTGGGAAATTCATGGACACCACGGAAATCATGGACATTTAATGTCCATGGTCTTATTTTTGTTGTAATGTGTAATTCCATGGACAACAAGCTTGATAAAAGTTGTTTTGAATATCGTGGACATTTGTGAAAGTGTCATAAATGTCCATGTATTTGGTCAACTTGAAATGTGCTTCATTTTTTTACCACAGGGGTCTCTACTGTCAACTTGTTGTGAAATGGTTTTTGATTGGCCTGATCATGAACAGTGAAGATGCTAGCAGCAATTCTATTGGTAGATGAACTTGTCCAGGATACTATTGAAATTTCATGAATATTGGCCATGGTTTTCCGACAACCTGTCATCCATTTCAGCCAGCTGATTAAATTCGAAGTTTGGCGCCAGCCAGCTGATACTTCGCGCGCGTCTCGGATCGGACAGTGCCTTGTTATACGAACGAACGAACGAATCATTCGAGCGCCAGGGTCGTGATTTTCATCGTTGGAGAGCTTTGATAGCTTAAATCTATGTATAGTCATCGCTCAAAATAACTTTGTTGGTTAGTGAGTGTGATATTGTGTTAAGTTACCGCAAGAGCAGACTACACAGGAGAGACGAAGGTACGTACAATCTGGTTAAGGGATATCAAAGCATCCTGAGTGAGCACCAAGGTTCCGTTCGGCCAAGAAACAAGACTTAATTTGTGGAAGGACACCGGACGGCAATCATATGTAGGTATGGTGATCAGGACAAGGAGAACCAGACTACTTGCAGCATGCAGGATACATTTGTCCAGTGCACATATAGGTAAAATATAGCAATTTTAGCTAAGTGCGCCACATTTGCCTCCCAGTGTGGTTGCATGTATCAAGCAGTAGTTGGGTTATTTACATACAAGTATAAAAAAGGAATATAATAAGGGTGCCATCCCAAGTTACTTGACTGTTGTTTTGTGTAAAGGGATCTGAAAACAAAGTGTAGTTGATTTGTGGCCATTTTTTAGCAGACACTGCACAGTGTGTGTGCCAATGCCAAAATGTTCAACTGGCTCCTCAGTCCTCCATACAAATGAGATGAAAGCTGAGGAAGTTTGAGGACAGTCATATCCACTCTGATACCTATTTGTGACCATTATAATATGTTCTGGAGGGGCTGTCTTTGTGCATAGGAAAAGTAGACAGTGTGGATGCATTGAAACAGTCCAAATTGCTCAACATTCAAAAGTATATAATTACATAATTTCACCTACTTAAAAGAACATAGGGTATCAGTGGTAGGTACTGGCGTTATCCAAGTCGGGTATTGGTTATGGTGGCGTCACATATCAACATCGATCAAGGCTAATTTATTGTTGGAGGCAGGGGTGTAGCTTCTCCAAACAAGTTGAGGGGGTTGAGGTGGGGAAAATCGCTCTAAGTACCATCAAAATCCTGAAGGATACAAATTTCTCCTCAGATTTGATCCACTTTCTCGCCAAAGTTGGGGGGCTCAAGCCCAAGTTGGGGGAGGGGGGGGGGGGCAAGCCACCCAACTGAATACGAAACTACACCCTGGTTGGAGGTGCATATCATAGGTAAGCCCTGTAGTCTCCTACATCCATCCAATATCATTTTTAATTAGGGAAATGGCAGCAATGTGTAATAAAAAATCCCTCAAATTTATTTTATGATAATCTAATCAAACCTAACCTAATCTAACCAAGCATAATCTAACAACCTAATCTAACCAAGCATAATCTAACCTATGGTTGTTTGTCCAGAGTTTGTGGATTTTTAGCATTTTTGTTTGGCTTGAAACTGAAGCCAAAAATAAAATACCTTAGCCAAACTATTTGCTTTACCCTTGCCTAAACTATCTCCTATGTTGGATTCAGGTTAAATTTAGAACAAAGTTAATCTGGAATTTAGAGCGATGACCGGGTACAAAATCACAGCTTAGCAGGTCGTTCGATGAATATCACTGGTAGTTGACCATTGCAATATACAAATATTGAACCAGAATAACTGCAGCCATACTAAAACACACGGGTCTGTGAAGTCATATGAGCTGCCATATGATTAAAGACTCCATGAGCTGCCATATGAAAGACCAACAATACATCAACCTTGGTTTGTTTACTTATGTGATATGACAGTGACCGGTGATATGACCTACCCAAGGCCGACCTACCTTTGCAGTGACACCCATGAGTGGAGAACGTGGTATGGCAGGTATGGCGAATGCCACACCAACTTTGGCAAAGCCACACAAACATTTAACTATGTTGTAGTGCCAATGCATTGACAGGCCACAGGCAAAGTGCGATGGAATACCCTCTCGCCACACCAACTTCTAAAATGATCCTCCACCCATGATGACACCAGTACCACCAACATCAAATATAATGAATAATTGGTATCGGTGCGGCAGGCGTCACCAACTCTCGGCCATTGTCACCGATCAAGGTTAATTTAATCGGAGGACAATATGGAAGCACTGCAGCCCACATGCAAATGTGAATGTATCCTTTCTCACGTCATTAATTGAGAAGGAGGAGAATCTTGGGTGAACTTTGTACCCAGGTTGTTACTTGAGGCTAAATAATGGCAACATAATCGAACCTGACCTAACCTCAGGCAGGAGATTGGTTCGCTATGAGACCTAACGGGGGGCTCCGCCCCCGGCACATGCGCAGTCATGGCCTCTGCTTAACGCCTGTCTACATTCCAATTCACGCTTTTCATACAGGGCTGCAGTGCTTCCATATTATCCTTACAATACATTAACCTTGATCGGTATGGATGTGTGACGCCACCGCTCCTATAGTACTGGACATTGGTGACGACTGACGCCTGCCCCACCGATACCGAATAATCATAGTTGTTGATATTCCACATTTCATGCACCCCAGTGTACTTCTGGAATCCAATAAATTAGCAGTCTGAATGTTTATACTCCAGCCTTCTTCCACCACTATAATTTGATCTAAACTTACTGCCGTATTGATGGGCGATGGCAACAACCAACTGTTGAAATAAAACAGCTAGTGAGTGCCACTTACTAATGGCACTATACCACTTCCACTCACTATATGGCAGTAAGTGTAGATCAAATTCTAGTGTTGGAAGAAGGCTGGAGTATAAACATTCAAATTATGTACAAACACTTATTTCATTTAAATATGTTTTGAGAAGATGTAAGAGGAGTCCAACGGACCAACACAGCCAAAGCAAACAAAATAGCTGCCTTTCTATCTAGTCTCGTTTCTGGTCTCTTATCTAGCAAGAAATAGGTGTATCAGTGTGGGAGGCATCACCAATGTCCAGTACTAGGAGAGGTGGCGTTACATCCATACCGATCAAGGTTAATGTATTGTAAGTACAATATGGAAGCACTGCAGCCCTGAATGAAATTGTTTGATGATGTTATGTGTGTTTTACATGTCCGTGAACTTTGCAGTTGGCGTCATTCTGATTTGTATCCTAACATAACATAACCTAACCTAACTTACAACCTACAACCTACAACCTACAACCTACAACCTACAACCTACAACCTACAACCTACAACCTACAACCTACAACCTACAACCTCCAACCTACAACCTACAACCTCCAACCTACAACCTACAACCTACAACCTACAACCTGCCACCTGCCACCTGCCACCTGCCACCTGCCACCTGCCACCTGCCACCTGCCACCTGCCACCTGCCACCTACCACCTACCAGAGGTGCATTACTTAACTTATCAAGTTCAAGTTCAGAGACATGTATAATATACATGACGTCATCAACACCTTTTATACAGGGCTGCAGTGCTTCCATATTGTTCTCCTAATACATAAACCTTGATCTGTTTACACTGGTGACAACGGCCAAGAGTTGGTGATGCCTGCCGCACAGATACCAAAATAGGTGCAGAACTCCTCTCCCTCCTAGCTTCAGTGTCATCTCTGAAGTTGTCAATATTGAGCTAGCATGTGGAAGGATCATTTTGACTCAATTTTCAATGACCATAGTTGTAGTAGTGATCAGAGGCAGAACTTTTTTAAATTCATTGGGGATTTACTTGGTTGTTAAGAGCCCCATTTGTACCACATCACGTCATAGGCGTAATGTTAAATTCCTAAATTATTTGGGGTTGTAGCTGCAACCCCAATTTACATTAAAGTTCCACCCCTGGTAGTGATGAAGACTTTCTTAGCTTGATAACAAGCAACCTAACATCATATGTTCCTCCCATCAGTCTTGAGCCATAGTGCAAAGTGTGTCAGCCGGCTCAACAAACTGTGCATGAGGGATCAAAGTGTGTGCATGGATGCACACTCGGCTTTGACCCATGCACATTAAAAATAACCTGACCTAACCCCAGGCCATAGTGCAGTGTGTCAGCCGGCTCGACAGACTGCCGCATGAGGGATCAAAGTGTGTGCATGGATGCACACTCGGCTTTGACCCATGCACACTAAAAAGAGAAAAAAACTCAGACGCCTCAAGTGTACTACTCAAGACACACCAAAAACACATATATTTGTGACAAATGGAAAAACACTTTAACAAAATGCTACAGTTACTGTACATTTCATTGCCCAAGATTCAAAGTATTTTTGTTCCTTTGATAGTAAAAAATGGAAGTCAAAGATGAGGTTTATGATTAATAGATTAATTATGAAGTTTGTGTGCCAAATTTGTTGCACCTAGCAGGGTGCTTATTACATTGTTTTTTATGCTGTAATAGTTAACCACAGGGTCCTTGCCACGGTCCCAGTACTGCACATGTCAGAGGGTGTGTGCATGAGATTTGCATTATGTGCATGCAATATCTGAATAATGCACATAAATCTCATGCACACTGACAGAATTTCGTCGAGAAGTGCCCTACTTTGCAGACTGGGTCTTGAGGATGTTTGTGGTGCTGTGGCAAGATTAAAGGGTGGTAAGTCTCCTGGTTGGGACCTTCTTTCTCCTGATCACCTACTGCATTTGCAAACAGATGTACTTGAAAGTATAGCTGTACTTTTTAACAAGAAAAAGGGGCATATGAAAGGCCAACCCAGGTCGAAAAATCCTGTAATATTGGGCAAGAATCTTCAGAATCCTGGGTCAATCCAACGATTTTCCCCTAGTGCTAATGATGTTAACTAAGTTTGCTAGTTATGTCACTAGACATGTTTTTAGACCCTCTACACCCACATTCTGGTATTTGAATCCATTTCTAACCTAACCTAACCTAACCTACAACCTACAACCTACAACCTACAACCTACAACCTACAACCTACAACCTACAACCTACAACCTACAACCTACAACCTACAACCTACAACCTACAACCTACAACCTACAACCTACAACCTACAACCTACAACCTACAACCTACAACCTACAACCTACAACCTACAACCTACAACCTACAACCTACAACCTACAACCTACAACCTACAACCTACAACTTACAACCTACAACCTGCCACCTGCCACCTGCCACCTGCCACCTGCCACCTGCCACCTGCCACCTGCCACCTGCCACCTGCCACCTGCCACCTGCCACCTGCCACCTACCTCCTACCAGAGATATGTTACTGAATGATGGAAAGTGTCGCGGGGTGAAGTGGAATTGGCAGTCTGATATAAGTTATTTCAGATTGTAGTGGTTATAGTGCTACTAGTGATTCGGAGTGCATCTGTATTAACTAAACTTGACATTCTCTATCCAAAAATGTCCATATTATAGGGATAAACTAATTATTGAAGAGGGCAAAAACGTTGGAATAGCCGCCCTTGATGATGAACTATTTCAGAGCAAGTGAGATAGTCCAGTAGGTAGGTATCCAATCAATCACAAACTGATTAAAATCAGGTGAAATGTGAGATATCTCCCTGAAATGATTAAATACAAAAGCACGTAAGAAAAATTGCAGAAATTGTGGTTAGCATTAAGTTAATATTATACATATATGACAGAATATCTACATATTTTTAACTCCTGAAAGAACATGACCTATCCCTTCATGCAAACTGTTAACACAAGTAGCAACAAGCAGACCAATATAAAATAAATATAAATATAGTGATTGGAGGGAGCTGGGCAGGTACCTCGTAACATCGGTCATTGGTGCTTAGTGCATTGCTAATGGCACAAATATGAGCAGTATGAAACACAATTTTAATTTCAACTTAAGTATTTGTGAAAAATAGCATGGAGATGAAACAAGAACTATATAATTATATAACATTTACAATATTGCACAGATGCCTCAAAATCCACCTTGTTGGACGCCCGGCTCTATATAATAACCGTAGACTGTCAACATCAAAGTGTCAACAACTTTGTGTATTCTTTTTTTATTTATATTTATTCTGTTATGTAAGTGATAGCTGTATAAGCTGGCTGTAGGGGGGGGGGGGACTCAAATTCAACCTAACTATTGCATATATATCGTCTATCTTATACGTTTTGTTCAGCGTTCTTACTATCTTGACTTTTCACAGAGTTTTGACCTTGCTTCATCAAGAGAGGAGCTGCTGAACATGCCAAAGAGAAAGGTAAGTGATATCAGGTGGCAGGGACGCAGTACATAGTAATGTCACAAAAAGTGATTGAAACATTAACACTTTACGCTCATCTTGAAGGAAACTCAATGTCCCAAGGTAGGATTTCTTAGTGAATTTCTCACGTATTTGTTGATGTTAAGCTCTGTTTTCAGTAAGAAAAATGCAATATTTTAAGTCAAAATTAGTTAAAAAGTGTGGAGGACATGGCCCCCTACTCTCTAAGACCTAAAGCTAGGGCATTTTTTGTCCCCACTCGGTAGTCCATATACCCATAATACCTTACCTTACACTGTCAGGAATTTAGAAAGGCACTTGCCTATTGGTCCCGTTCTCATCCAATTTATAAGGATCAAGACTCATTCATGAGAAGGGATTTCATGCATGATATTGGTCCAGTGTCGGTCAAGCTGAGATTTGAAGAGACGGGGCTTGTACGACCGACTGGGGAAGCGAGTTCCAGTCGTTGATGGCACAGACGCTGAGAACATGTCTTCAAATTATTGATAACACATGAGTCTTGAATAGTCGATACCAATCCGATCAGTCCAATTTGGCGACTCCCTGATATGTCTTATGGTGACCATAGCCGCCAAATTGGACTGATCGGATGGCCGGGTATACGAACTACCGGGTGGTCAAAAAATGTTCTCAGCTTCAGGTTTATTTTGGAGAGATTTGGGTAAAGATTGGTGTTTGAAATATCACACCATTTTTTAGTGGTGTGTTATTGTTGTTGCGAGTTTTCAAGTACATCTTTTCTTTTATCTTTTAACGATTTTATATCTCTGAAGTAAAATGTGACCATAATCATTTTCCAACTGTATATTTATCAAGCTTTGTAAAATTATTAAGCTTTTGAATGATTGTGTTTCCACCTGATCAGATTTCAGCGTTTAGTCATCACTTCAACTGATGCTTCACCTGTTGCTAGATGAAGGTGTCATTTTGTTAACATTTAACTATTTTGTATTATGACATGTATTTACTTCCCTATTTTACAGAGACAGCACCTGTTGGGGAAAAGGAAGAAGAGGATGAAGGTTGAGGTAAGAATTCGCATACGCACTTCGCTGCTCTATTTTTGGCTGGTTCTTCAATAATCATTTTAATTGCCATTTTAATATTGTTGTCTTCTAAATAACTTGTGATTTGCCATTTCGATATTTAAACTATTGAGGGGTTAGAATGGTGTGGTCGTGGATAATGTAGCACTACCGAATCTTTAATTGCTTGTTACGCTCGATCTTCTTTGTTGACCATCCCGGATTAGGTATTCTTCGCCAGTGCAGGACAAAACTGCTGACTTTCCTTGTAGAGGAGATACCTCCCTGCCAATTCGCCCTTTATTGTGCTATGGTTTCACGGTAAATACGATAATATTTCTCTTGACGGTTTGACGCCGATGCAATCCAATTTTAAGGTTCTGTGTCATTTGATGACCTCTGAGGTTAGATCGATGAACCAAAATCGCCGTTCTTTTGCTGATAGAGCTCTCTGACGAATACTTTTCCCGTTATCGTGACGGCACTTTTGTACGTCACGACTTGTTAGGAAAACTTTATAGCGACATGTCTTCGAAAGCTGATAAAAATATTTCCGAGGTGTCATCGGCATCTGAAAGAGTAAGGCCTTTAACCTTTATACTGAAAAATATGTGACCTTACTCCATATATTGTATAAATTCAAATTATAATGCAAATGTATCCAAATTACGTCACTTCAGATTAAATCGAATGTAACATTTGTATATTCAGCGTGTCTTTTACTTACAATGCAGTCATAATAACATTGGGTAGTTACATACAACACACTTCACTATGGTCGTGTTTTCGGGACGCTCTATCCGCGAAACCACTGCATATATATGGGGGTGAGCATTAGTGATACACAATTTTCAACAACAAAAAACAGGCACCGGCCCCATCACCGACCCAACACATATGTTGGTGAGCCTAGCCCTAAGCCCAGCCAACGTCTCTGGAGCCCGGCAGTGTATCCCTTCAGCACTAGGTCGTACTGAGCCCAGCGAGCTCGCGTTCAGACCCAGCAGAAGCCCTGCCGGGCCACTGTTTTTTTCTTTCTTGTTAGCCCCCCTCCCAACTTTCCACTATAACTTCAAAACGACACTGGATATCGACGCCAAATTTTCAGTACCTTATCTCGCATCGATTGGACGTCTCCCTAGCAAGTTTTGAGAAAATCGGTAGAGCAGTGTTTGAGCAAATAACGTTTTAATGACGTCATGTCACGCCATTTTCGGTCCAAAATGGACGAAAGTTTGATCGATGATAGAACATCGATTATTGAAGGAAATTGGAAATGAAAAAACTTCGAAAGAAATTAAATGACATTGTCTACAACATAACTATCTAGGATTGTATAAATTTTGAGTTTTTGACCCTTATTTTTTTTGGGGGGGTGGGGGGAAATTCACAATCCAACATTTTGGAAATTTTCACACACAAAACGGAATATATGTCAGAAACCTACCTATGAAGAATGACCATGCTAAATTTAAAGTCAATATCTCTATTTTTGACCCCCAAATGACTCTAATATGTGTACAATCTGATGACGTATTTTTGGGAGTCACGTTTTTTAACGTTTTTAGATGTCGTACGCAAAAGCAAAAAGCACCATTGAATTTCTGATACAAACCTAGACCAGAAACGTCTGTTTTTATTGCAAATTTTGGATCCCCAAATTTGACCTTTTTGCACTGACATTGACCTGACCTTAAGGTGAAATATGATAATGACCGTTACCATTGAATTCGACGTCTAAAGTTATCCATAAAACATGTGTCACACGGTTTTCATATAACTTTTGCACATAGTGACCTTTTGTGACCTTACCTTGACCTTGACCTTGACCTGTTCGTAGTATGAGATTCATACTCAAGCATATTTTTCTCCTTACATTTAGAAGTGTTTTGGCAGAGTTTGAGCGCGCTGCTGCTGTTGATAGTCCGATCTCTGCAGCTAATAATCCGAAAACACATGATTTTGACCTTTGACCTGACCTGTGACGTCATCGGTGACCTCCACGTCAACACAAATGATTTTCTGTCGATGAAATGTCCTTGGCTATCGATTTCCGTTTGCATCAGCGCGATCGTGCAATTGGTTCCGAAGATACAGGGGGGGGGGGGGGGCTAAACTCTCACCCCAGTGAATCGTGTTACAGAACGTACGCCAGTGACTGCCGGGTTAAAGGAAATAGTTCACCTTCGGAAAACTTGTGATAGCATGTTTTATTAAATACTGCATTACAATGTCTTTTGATCTTTCCAGAAATGGGCACTAAACATGTCAATTTTGGACACAAGGACGCAAATTATTGATTTCATCAAAACTATATGCATGCTTTTTTAATCTGGCTCCTCCCATCACGCGGATGAAAACAATGTCTCAGCTAATCAGATTTAAAGTAGAACACGCTCGCACTATGGGAACCATGGCAACCGCGTCAATGAACGCTACGTGTAAGGTGATTGGCTGACTAGAAGCCTCTGCCCAGGTGTCTCCTAGCACCGTATTCCTGACATTCTTTCGCCATCACCGCATTCCTTCGTATACAAAATCAAATATCTTGGGCTAAAGAGTCTTTTCAGCCGTGGGAAGTGGTATGGAGGGCTAATTTAACACGGGCTACAAAACTGCTATCTCAGTTCAAAACCCCATGTTGAAGGTGAACTATTCCCTTTAACCTGGCAGTCACTGGGGTATGTTCTGTAACACGACTCATTGTTTTTTTTTGTAGCCCCCCCCCCCCTCCCCTTGTATCTTCGGAACCAATCGCACGATCTCGCTGATTCAAACGGCAATCGATAGCCCAGACATTTCATCGACATATAATATTTGTGTTAACCTGGAGGTTACCGATGACGTCACAGGTCAGGTCAAATGTCACAATCACGTGTTTTCGGATTATTGGCTGTAGAGACTGGACTATCAACAGCAGCGCGCAAAAACTCTGCCAAAACACTTATAAATGTAAGGAGAAGGTACTCCTTGAGTTTGAATCTCATACTAAGTACAGGTCAAGGTCAAGGTCGAGTCCCAAAAGGTCACTATGTGCAAAAGTTATATGAAAACCGTGTGACACATGTTTTATGGGTAACTTAAGACGTCGAATTCAATGGTAACGTTCATTTTCATATTTGACCTCAAGATCAGGTCAATGTCAGGTCAAAAAGGTCAAATTTTGGAATCCAAAATTTGCAATAAAAAACAGACGTTTCTGGTCCAGTTTTGTCTCAGACATCCAATTTTGTTTTTTAGTATGACGTCTACAAATTTAAAAAACTCGATTCCAAAACAATACGTCATCAGATTGTACACATATTAAAGTCATTTGGGGGTCAAAAATATATATATATATATTGACTTGAAAATTAGCATTGTCACTCTTCATAAGTAGGTTGCTGACATATATTCCTTTGTTTTTTTTTAATTTCAAACATCTTGGATTGTGATTTGTTCCCCCATTTTGTTTTTGTTTGGGGGGGTAAAAACCTAATAATTTATAAAACCCGAGATAGCCATGTTGTAAAAAAATCATTTCCTATCTTTTGGTGTTTTTTTTTGTAATTTCTTTCAATAATCGATGTTCTATCATCGATCAAACTTTCGTCCATTTTGGACCGAAAATGGCGTGACATGACGTCACTAAAACGTTATTTTCTCAAAAACTTCTCGACCAATTTTCTCAAAATTTGCTAGGAACACGTAAAATCGATGCCAGATAAGGTACTGAAAGTTTTGCGTCGATAGCCAGTGTTGTTTTGAAGCTATAGTGAAAACCAGGGGGAGGGGTAACCCCCCTCCCAGTGACTCGCGGGATGCATCATGACCTCCTTTGAACCCGTATTAGTGTAAAATTAATGTGAAATACGAAATCAGCGCATACAAACACCATAAAGGCTCCGAAAATAAATACAAAAATCACCCGAGGTGATCAGAGGTCAGTGACCTGTGTTGACCTTTGGGGGTCGTGCCCTCATCGGGAATCATGGAGGTCACATGGTATACTCAACACCTGATTGTATACTCCTGGACATAACAAAACAAATCAGGAAGCGCGCTAGTTCTAAGCAACAATATTCCACGGAACGCCAATGGCGATTGACATGACCTTGAGAAAAAGGTTTCAAGTCACGGGTCATTGGGGTCACGGTTTCGAAATTTGTAGGTTAGGTGTACAATTTATTATTTCTAGGGTATCGAAAATTTCGCCGCTTTTTACTCAGAGTTATTTTCGAAAAACCGAGGTGGCGGGGTGGCAACCACCCTTCCCCCCCCCCCCTATCTACACTGGCGAGGGTAAACTGAGGTAATTTTTTCACATCATGTTTTTTTAGTCCATCCTTGATAACCCGTGTGCGAGCGTTGCACAGTGATCTCTGCAAGATAGTCTAGGGCCACCCACACCTCTTTGCCAGCAACTTTTGATATATAACAGAGATCAAAACGTGCAAATGTCACAACTGTGCCTGGACGAGTCGCGTCACCCCACATCCAATAGGATCTACCCGGGTCGCCGTTCGACTGACCGATCAAATTTCGAAATAGACCCTCGTCGCCATTAATCAGCATCGAGGCGTAGTAATGAGAAACACGTGATGGTGATAGGTTATTACGCTATCTGGTACAATAAGTTGGATAAAATATAAAATACATCTAAAAGAATATGGGTATGGGAAATATAGGAAATAACCGCTTTTAAGGCAGCATTTGAGTCAATGGTGTTAATTGTTTTAAAATACTTATTGCCCACTCTCAATTGACCAAAATTATTAATGCTCAATGTCTCAACTAGATCCCTGATTTTGGCCCAGTATTAAATAAAGCACATATCATAATTAATATAAGTTCTGATAGAATGTACCAACGACTAAAACTTAGAGGAGCATGGTGTGTCATCATGCCTTGGAGGATTTAAAAAGCACACCAAAACATTTTTAAGGTCATATAAATGCATGCCGGTCATGCCCCACATGGTGGAGCAAGACGGGTTTTCGCAGTCTCTCGCGATAAATGTTACCATGTGCACACTTTTGAAAGCTGACTGTTATGGCGTCGGCTATAGGTGCATACATGTTGTAAGATGTCTGAGGCAAAATGACAAGACTATCGTGACGCTTGTCCCAGAGATATGAAGCATCAAACACAACTATGCCCGTCATACCCCACTCTCCCCTACGTTTGCTTATAAATTTTTCGTTTGGGAGGGACAACAGCCAATATTGGTTTACCGTAGATCCGATACTGCTTCTGAGCTATGGGGTTTATTCTAGATGAAATGAGATTCGCTGAACTGTAACATTATGCCTATGAGCGTTGCCTCTAACACTTCAAAGTACCATTATATGCCTTCAGTTACCTTGAGTCAGGTCAAGGTCATCCGAGGTCACAAGATAAAATTGATGATTTCGGTCATTTAGCGTCAGAATACATGTTTCGGGGTCGGCTTTCGTCTTAACCGCGAAAAATGACCTTAGAACATAGTTTGACGCACGCAAATTGATTAAGTCATTCCCAGTCGAACTAACATGGCCAAATAATTTTCCTTCGGTTAACATTGAGTCAAATTGATGTGAGGGGTTACAGAAAGTTTGGTGACGATACGCGAATTACTTCAGAAGATATCGCAGGAAAGCTAGAGGGGAGGGGAGGGGGCAAAAAAATGGAACCCCCAGTAAGGTGAGTTAACACGACCTCAGGTCACCGATATAAATAATCCTATAAATACCAATTGCAGACACCGATATTTATCAAATCATGAAAGTTTGAAACTGATATGTTGAAAACTCTGGCCATGACGTAAACGCAAACTTGCGAAGTGGTCATTTGACATGTTAGCACTTTGACTTGACCTGGTGACCTGACCTGAGTGACCAAAGGTCAAGACGTTCACACGTGTAAAATCCAATTATAGGTAGGTATGCAAAAACTACGAAAACATGCACAAAAAACTAACGCAGCAGTATTTTCGATTTGCTTGAAAAACCGAATGTGTGTTTCCCTCCCCCACCGCCTCCATTGAGCACGTTAACCCTATTTGTAACAGGCTCCTGGCTACCCCTATTTGTAACAGGGGGGGGGGGGCGGATTCCGCCCCCCCGGAGATCTCGAGATCTACCCGTCCGATTTTCAAAAATCAAACGGCGTTTGATTCCCCTCAATACGATCTACATTTATAAAGATTAAAAAATCCGAAATTTTTGATAGGGGGGCAACAGGGGGGCAAAAACTACAAATAATAGTGGTATCTGTGATCCAACACAGCTGTCATGTTTATCAACCGATTTTAACGCAACTAATGGGGATCGATAGATATTAGATTGGAAATTGATATATGACGGTGTCTTTTGGAAATTCGAAATTCATAGGCGTTGCCAGGACGTGCAAAATGGGGGTGCCATTCACCCCCTTGTATTCTACCTGAACACGCCCTTGACACTGGTTCAGGTGTAATATATGTCAAAATATTGGAAGGAAAGATTGTATATTGAATTGTGATGACAGCATATTGTTACCCAGTCGGGTTGTTCATATTTCATGTAACGCTCCCTTTTTGAACCCTGGAACCGCCTATGGCATGCTATTAATTTATACATGTAATTATCCACAACCATGTTACACTAGTTCTGATCCGCAGAAACATCAATAACTCAAGCAAACTCGGGGAAGTTGGTATGATTCCATGAAGATCGCCATTCAATCGTTATCGAAAAACTTCGCCGAAAAACCCTCCCAAAACTGGGCCCTGGAACCGCCCCTGTGCACGTCATGTACGCAAAATTTGGACACAGTATGCGGAGGAAAGTTTTAGGAAAAGTCAGAAAGTTTCAAGGCCCTACTCCCAGTCATGCCGGAGATATCAGCGAAAAACATGAGGGGGGGCGGAATCCGCCCCCCCCCCCCTGTTACAAATAGGGTTAAAGGCAGGACATCAAATTGTATAACTGAATTACATTATGTGGAGTGAGGTTTATAAATGATAACATCTATATGGACTTTCTCCGCAAGAAATCGGTCGTTTCGAAACGTCCGATTTCCACACGAAACGACCGATTTCTTGTGGAGAAAGTCCATCTAAATATTATCATCTATAAATTGTATACAGGTAAAGATGTGCTTAACGGCTTTGTTTCTAGCAGACATGTGGCACACAGGCGATTCGAATGGTGCGCTGGTCATTTTAATGTGTGTTTAGGATTCCGCCGTAACGTTCATTTCCTCTCGTGCATCGACAATATAGTACTGTTCTGCGGCAAACGTCGGCTGGAAACAAAACAAGTCAAAATGGCCTGATTGTTTAATCACCGTCATCCACATTGCGTACAGTACAACTTCGAGCCCCTCACTCGTGTCCGTCTGGTCGTGGTCCAGATGGTTTGCCAGTCATTCCACATTGCAGCAGATCCCCGTCATCCGACATCCATCCGACATCCTGCCGCACCTCACGAGGTGAGTCACTCCAAGTGCTGCACCAGATCTGGAGACAGAAGACATCCACACAAGGGATGGGAATGTCAAACAAGGATGTCATTAAATACGAAAAGGATTATTATGATTTCGATGACGAAGATGATGATGATGATGATGATCATTATTATTATTATAATTGTTATTATTATTATTCGTGGTGGTAATTTTTTTACGGGCGCGTCAACTGCTAGGGTTATTTGCGCCCATACTATTATTACGATGATGATGATGCTGATGATGATGATGATAATGATGATGATTATGTATTTTTGTAATACAATTTATATTATTGGTATAAATATTAAAAATAACCCACCTGACACGTCAATATCATCCAAAGATTTGTTGCGGTAGCGGTGTACTTGTCCCTGCTCTGACGCGAGGAGAAGCTGGCTCACTTTTGCGATCTGAATTACTTCATCAGGCAGGCGGTAGAACTGTCGATGTACCGAGAGGTCGTGACCTAGATGGTTCGCCAGCCACTCCAGTTGGTTATCGTCCAGGTTTAGGATCTGTGAGACCGTGGCTAGGTACTTGCGAAGCTTGGTTCCGGTAACCAGCTCCGGCCGCTCCAGCTTCGCTGCCTTGCAAGCATGTTTGAGAGCATCCCATCCTTTGACGCAGTTCTTTGTTCCAGCTTTTGCGAACAAGTATGGATTTATCTCTGGGACGCCGACAGACGAGCGGAGACGAACGATGACGTCCAGGGCTTGGATCATGTACGGCGTGAGGAGGATTGGGACGCGCCTTTTTCTCTTGCCTATGACTTCGACGCAGCCCATCATCTTGGCCAGCTCGCGCTCCAGAGGTGACAGAAACGACATCACATCTTCATTTGACACCCGTGGTTTCCTGTTCTGGTAGGTGTCCACAAGCAGCTGTGCGGCCTCTCCTCCACGTCGCTTATTGAAAACGATTACGGCAGCGCACGAGAGCTGTACCAACTCGTTATATTTCTCTTTCAGAGCGCGTCGCCCCAGTTCTTCGTTGGACAGGGAGTTCACAAGTTTGTGAATGCTCTCTTTAGTTTCCTTCGAGAGTTTTACCACGTCTTCTGTAAGAGGAAGAGGGTCCACTTTGTTCAATTTCCTCAGATCCATCGTGGAAAGTGCCGAATGAGAGATGCTGTCTCCCCACTCTTGCTCATGCAGTGTCACGTAGTCATTCAGCCGCTGCTGTAGCATCCCGTTGTCCGTCTTTATTGCGCCGCTGATGGCCTTTTCCGCTGCTCTCTTGAGCCCATGGCCGAGCTTCAAGGCCAGAGGGGGGGCGGAAATCCGCCCCCCCCCCCTACGGTGCGCGGGTTAAATTAAAAAAGATATAAGCAGCGTCGTTGCCATGGCAACGCATTCAACACAACATGCACTTTCGAACCCGTGGCTATTCCCAGTGCAACACGGGACCGACCACCCAGTGACGTCACACCTAATGTTAAATCGCCGAGCTATCCACACGTAGGAAGTCACGGGATGGCAACCCCCATGTTTATAGCTGATGACCTCTGGACCCTCAACTATTGATCCAAGGTCAAATCTGATGGCAATATATTGAAAGAGAGTTTTAGGACCATTTTATAGTTTGTATCCGGTTCTTTCTTTTATAGCCAGCATCTTTCCAAGATTATAACGGAAATTATTGATTAAGTGATTCGTATAAGCCTTCTTTTATTTCATGTGGGGAAAAACTGTTGACGTAAAAATGACACCCTCTGTCTTGTATCTGGACTCGGTTTGTAGCATTTCAGTTCAGTTGGTGACAACTTGTCTTGTCTGTTTCAGCGGTGCTGGCGGCTCCGCCGTCCTGGACGCGGGACTGGAGACCGCAAGCGACGGAGGTGTTGAACAGTCGTCTGCCGCCGGTGCCTCGCCGTACCCGAGCGTATCGCCAGCCGCAGAACCAGTTGGAGCCGTGGACAGGCTGGTGAGGGCTGCCAAACCGTCATTGAAGACAAACCAACATTACGATAAGGTGAACGCTTGCATATTCTGTGGAAAACTGATAAAACAAAAGATCAAAAGACACTTGATTTTGAAACATGCCGAAGATCCCAATGTAAAGGCACTGATGAACGGTGGCGAAGCTCAGACAAAAATTGAAGCGTACAAACTCATGTGTGAAGGCAACGACATGTACAACCAGAAGCTGCTGAGAGACGACCTACCAGGGGAAATCATCGTGTTGAAGAGGCCGCATCGGGACACTCCAGCCTCGGCATTCGCACCATGTCATGCGTGTCGAGGATATGTTCTCCGGGAAGATCTATGGAGACACATCCGGAACTGCCCGTGTGCGACGGAGGCCGACCGAAGCCACTCCAACAGGCTGCTAACCACCCTGTCTTCGAGCCGTAACGACGGGAACGGCGACGATGAGGACTTCACGGAGTTCCAAAGGACGGTTCTTTCAAAGATGAACAGTGACCAGGTGAAGGATGCAATCTTAAAGGACCCGCTTCTCATCAAGCTAGGGTCCGATATCCTCACCAACAAGGGGAAGAACATGAATCAGGTAGCTGCCATCCGCAGCAAACTGCGGTCTATAGCAAAGCTGCTGCTGGACGTCAGAAGGCGGGTGGGGCAGAAAGGCCTATCGCTCGAGGAAATGCTGCAGCCCAGATTCTTTGATGCGATTCTGGCCTCAGTGCGAGAGATCTGCGGATGGGAGCTGGGGGATGAGCAGCACCCTCCAAGGTACAAGACACCAAGTCTGGCCTTGAAGCTCGGCCATGGGCTCAAGAGAGCAGCGGAAAAGGCCATCAGCGGCGCAATAAAGACGGACAACGGGATGCTACAGCAGCGGCTGAATGACTACGTGACACTGCATGAGCAAGAGTGGGGAGACAGCATCTCTCATTCGGCACTTTCCACGATGGATCTGAGGAAATTGAACAAAGTGGACCCTCTTCCTCTTACAGAAGACGTGGTAAAACTCTCGAAGGAAACTAAAGAGAGCATTCACAAACTTGTGAACTCCCTGTCCAACGAAGAACTGGGGCGACGCGCTCTGAAAGAGAAATATAACGAGTTGGTACAGCTCTCGTGCGCTGCCGTAATCGTTTTCAATAAGCGACGTGGAGGAGAGGCCGCACAGCTGCTTGTGGACACCTACCAGAACAGGAAACCACGGGTGTCAAATGAAGATGTGATGTCGTTTCTGTCACCTCTGGAGCGCGAGCTGGCCAAGATGATGGGCTGCGTCGAAGTCATAGGCAAGAGAAAAAGGCGCGTCCCAATCCTCCTCACGCCGTACATGATCCAAGCCCTGGACGTCATCGTTCGTCTCCGCTCGTCTGTCGGCGTCCCAGAGATAAATCCATACTTGTTCGCAAAAGCTGGAACAAAGAACTGCGTCAAAGGATGGGATGCTCTCAAACATGCTTGCAAGGCAGCGAAGCTGGAGCGGCCGGAGCTGGTTACCGGAACCAAGCTTCGCAAGTACCTAGCCACGGTCTCACAGATCCTAAACCTGGACGATAACCAACTGGAGTGGCTGGCGAACCATCTAGGTCACGACCTCTCGGTACATCGACAGTTCTACCGCCTGCCTGATGAAGTAATTCAGATCGCAAAAGTGAGCCAGCTTCTCCTCGCGTCAGAGCAGGGACAAGTACACCGCTACCGCAACAAATCTTTGGATGATATTGACGTGTCAGGTGGGTTATTTTTAATATTTATACCAATAATATAAATTGTATTACAAAAATACATAATCATCATCATTATCATCATCATCATCAGCATCATCATCATCGTAATAATAGTATGGGCGCAAATAACCCTAGCAGTTGACGCGCCCGTAAAAAAATTACCACCACGAATAATAATAATAACAATTATAATAATAATAATGATCATCATCATCATCATCATCTTCGTCATCGAAATCATAATAATCCTTTTCGTATTTAATGACATCCTTGTTTGACATTCCCATCCCTTGTGTGGATGTCTTCTGTCTCCAGATCTGGTGCAGCACTTGGAGTGACTCACCTCGTGAGGTGCGGCAGGATGTCGGATGGATGTCGGATGACGGGGATCTGCTGCAATGTGGAATGACTGGCAAACCATCTGGACCACGACCAGACGGACACGAGTGAGGGGCTCGAAGTTGTACTGTACGCAATGTGGATGACGGTGATTAAACAATCAGGCCATTTTGACTTGTTTTGTTTCCAGCCGACGTTTGCCGCAGAACAGTACTATATTGTCGATGCACGAGAGGAAATGAACGTTACGGCGGAATCCTAAACACACATTAAAATGACCAGCGCACCATTCGAATCGCCTGTGTGCCACATGTCTGCTAGAAACAAAGCCGTTAAGCACATCTTTACCTGTATACAATTTATAGATGATAATATTTAGATGGACTTTCTCCACAAGAAATCGGTCGTTTCGTGTGGAAATCGGACGTTTCGAAACGACCGATTTCTTGCGGAGAAAGTCCATATAGATGTTATCATTTATAAACCTCACTCCACATAATGTAATTCAGTTATACAATTTGATGTCCTGCCTTTAACCCTATTTGTAACAGGGGGGGGGGGGCGGATTCCGCCCCCCCTCATGTTTTTCGCTGATATCTCCGGCATGACTGGGAGTAGGGCCTTGAAACTTTCTGACTTTTCCTAAAACTTTCCTCCGCATACTGTGTCCAAATTTTGCGTACATGACGTGCACAGGGGCGGTTCCAGGGCCCAGTTTTGGGAGGGTTTTTCGGCGAAGTTTTTCGATAACGATTGAATGGCGATCTTCATGGAATCATACCAACTTCCCCGAGTTTGCTTGAGTTATTGATGTTTCTGCGGATCAGAACTAGTGTAACATGGTTGTGGATAATTACATGTATAAATTAATAGCATGCCATAGGCGGTTCCAGGGTTCAAAAAGGGAGCGTTACATGAAATATGAACAACCCGACTGGGTAACAATATGCTGTCATCACAATTCAATATACAATCTTTCCTTCCAATATTTTGACATATATTACACCTGAACCAGTGTCAAGGGCGTGTTCAGGTAGAATACAAGGGGGTGAATGGCACCCCCATTTTGCACGTCCTGGCAACGCCTATGAATTTCGAATTTCCAAAAGACACCGTCATATATCAATTTCCAATCTAATATCTATCGATCCCCATTAGTTGCGTTAAAATCGGTTGATAAACATGACAGCTGTGTTGGATCACAGATACCACTATTATTTGTAGTTTTTGCCCCCCTGTTGCCCCCCTATCAAAAATTTCGGATTTTTTAATCTTTATAAATGTAGATCGTATTGAGGGGAATCAAACGCCGTTTGATTTTTGAAAATCGGACGGGTAGATCTCGAGATCTCCGGGGGGGCGGAATCCGCCCCCCCCCCCTGTTACAAATAGGGGTAGCCAGGAGCCTGTTACAAATAGGGTTAACGTGCTCAATGGAGGCGGTGGGGGAGGGAAACACACATTCGGTTTTTCAAGCAAATCGAAAATACTGCTGCGTTAGTTTTTTGTGCATGTTTTCGTAGTTTTTGCATACCTACCTATAATTGGATTTTACACGTGTGAACGTCTTGACCTTTGGTCACTCAGGTCAGGTCACCAGGTCAAGTCAAAGTGCTAACATGTCAAATGACCACTTCGCAAGTTTGCGTTTACGTCATGGCCAGAGTTTTCAACATATCAGTTTCAAACTTTCATGATTTGATAAATATCGGTGTCTGCAATTGGTATTTATAGGATTATTTATATCGGTGACCTGAGGTCGTGTTAACTCACCTTACTGGGGGTTCCATTTTTTTGCCCCCTCCCCTCCCCTCTAGCTTTCCTGCGATATCTTCTGAAGTAATTCGCGTATCGTCACCAAACTTTCTGTAACCCCTCACATCAATTTGACTCAATGTTAACCGAAGGAAAATTATTTGGCCATGTTAGTTCGACTGGGAATGACTTAATCAATTTGCGTGCGTCAAACTATGTTCTAAGGTCATTTTTCGCGGTTAAGACGAAAGCCGACCCCGAAACATGTATTCTGACGCTAAATGACCGAAATCATCAATTTTATCTTGTGACCTCGGATGACCTTGACCTGACTCAAGGTAACTGAAGGCATATAATGGTACTTTGAAGTGTTAGAGGCAACGCTCATAGGCATAATGTTACAGTTCAGCGAATCTCATTTCATCTAGAATAAACCCCATAGCTCAGAAGCAGTATCGGATCTACGGTAAACCAATATTGGCTGTTGTCCCTCCCAAACGAAAAATTTATAAGCAAACGTAGGGGAGAGTGGGGTATGACGGGCATAGTTGTGTTTGATGCTTCATATCTCTGGGACAAGCGTCACGATAGTCTTGTCATTTTGCCTCAGACATCTTACAACATGTATGCACCTATAGCCGACGCCATAACAGTCAGCTTTCAAAAGTGTGCACATGGTAACATTTATCGCGAGAGACTGCGAAAACCCGTCTTGCTCCACCATGTGGGGCATGACCGGCATGCATTTATATGACCTTAAAAATGTTTTGGTGTGCTTTTTAAATCCTCCAAGGCATGATGACACACCATGCTCCTCTAAGTTTTAGTCGTTGGTACATTCTATCAGAACTTATATTAATTATGATATGTGCTTTATTTAATACTGGGCCAAAATCAGGGATCTAGTTGAGACATTGAGCATTAATAATTTTGGTCAATTGAGAGTGGGCAATAAGTATTTTAAAACAATTAACACCATTGACTCAAATGCTGCCTTAAAAGCGGTTATTTCCTATATTTCCCATACCCATATTCTTTTAGATGTAT
>JAXIVJ010006635.1:0-65684 GCA_036785665.1 Chirona hameri | reverse complement strand
TCCGGTGCTGGGGGGTAAATTTTACCCCCCCCCTAGTATCTTCCGAACCAATAACCGCAGCGAGACGTGCAAGGTGGCGATCGAAATATCTCAGTGAGAAGAATCTAACGCATACCCGACATTCTTAAAATAAGGTCACATGTCAGGCCACGGTCAGGTCAAGTGTCAAAGTTTAAGTATTTGGGGTTTTGGGCTATACTTTCCATCCAAAGCCTTATATTGCAACTATTATCTCACAAAGTGCTCCCAAATGTATAATGCATCTCCCATATAAGTAAAAGTGAAATTGTAAGCAAAGGTCAAGGTCGGTCAGGTCAGGTCAGGTCACAAAAGGTTACAGGTCTACGAAAGCCATGCGACACATGTTGTATGGGTTATTTTACACGTATAATTCGATAGAAGCAGCCATTTGCACAGCCTGACCCCATATAATGGCCAAGGTCAGGTCACAATAAGGACAAAATTGAAAATTTATTAATATAAATAAACATTCCATGTTTATAGACTAGTTGTGCCTTAGAAATACAGTGGTGACATTTATTTGTCTGTATCTGGTCAGTAAAATCCAAAAAACGCAATTTAAAAATGACGTCATGAGTTACTTATACTTAGAGAGCCATATGCCAGTCAAAAATAAAGATATTGCTTTGAAATTTGGTTTGAGCTTCGTTCATACTCGGTTCTCTAATATGTCTTCCGTTTTTTGTTTTAAATCTTCAAAAATCGTTGTGGAAATTCTTACCAAAAAAAATCAGTTTTTTTTGGGGTCAAAAACGTTTTTTTTCTTCAAATCCGAGAAAACCATTTTAAAGACAATGTTATTTCATTTCTTTTTATCTCTTTTATTTGCGATTTGCATCAACACGCTGTTTTCTACGATGTTTTAAACATTTAACGTGTTTTTCACCAAAAATGACATGACATGACGTCACTAAAACGTCATTACCTCCCACAATTTTGTCACAAATTTCAATGAAATTTTGGCAAGACGTAGAATTAGATGCACCATAAGGTACCGTAAGTTTCACTTCGATAGCAGTCATAGTTTTCAAGTTATTGAGAAAATCCGGGAGGGGGGGGGGGGTAAAATTTACCCCCCCAGCGCCGCGCAGGTTAAGGTATGTATGCTGTTAACATCGTAAACAGCTGAGTGCTGGCTTGTGTAATGCTATTGATGTGTGTAAAACGTGGATCCACTGTACCTTATGCCCGTAGCCTGTCTTGCTTGCAAAGGGAATATGCAGGAGTTGCACAATGGAACTGTGAAGTGGAATAATTAATGTCCGAGTAAACGACGCTGAACAGACCGTCATTCAATTTCGTTTGTTTCCCATGGTGACCTATATAGTATTCAGTACTGCACTTCCTACCTCGATAACAAAGGGCTAGAGTGGCGAGCGCATGCGCTTCTTGAGGTGTGATGTTCTTTTATTTAAGAGTACAATGCCAAGCGGAGCTTGTTGCATGTACCCCGAGCCCACCACCAAATAACGCAATACCAATAATACGATACCAGTTCAACGGATAGTTTTGCCTCCAGCCTTTTATCCAAAAAGGATGGCGGAGGGATCTTTTACATGCTGCACAATGTTGCGACATGGCCGCCTGTACCAGGTTGACCCTTTGTCCGGTAAACTGCCACTTGACCTCACCAGTACACATCAGGTCACCACAGATCCCTTCTACCGAGGCTCGAGCCAGGCGCTAACAGGTTATGAGCCCGTGGTCTTATCCCCGCGGCCACGGGGACGGCACGGGCTACTGAAAGTTTCATTAAAATCGCATACAATCAATTTTACAAGCAATACAATACAAATACAAGCAATTTATTTACACAGAAACCGCTGGGATGGAATCAATCTCCTTGGCCCTGTGTATGTATGTATTGACAGTAAAACACTCTCCGATGCATACAACGGCTATTCTGAGTGTCGCGTCATGGTGAAAAGGTAGAGACATGTTAAACACGACACTTCGCAACATGCATACAAAAACCAAAATACACTCCATGATCATACACACATTCACACAGCGACCGACATAAACATACACGACACCCATCATACACCATGTAAAGGATCACCGAGCTGACGTTTAAAAGATGGTAAAGACGCCTCACGCAGGTCCGGCGGCAACGCGTTGTAGCGCTGCGCTACACTGTATAAAAAGCGTCTCTTGCCGGCTTCGGTTCTCACGCGCGGGAGGGCCAAATCAGCGTCCTTGCGTGTGCTTCTAGATCGAAACTCAGAGTTTGTCGAAAGCCGGGAAGCGAGAGCCTGTGGTTCCCCGGTGGTGCGAATTTTGTGAAGAAGATTAAGGGATTGAAGTTCGTACAGCTGCCGGGCGGTGAGCCAGCCCAGTTCATCTCGCACGTCCGATATGTGATCAAATTTACGCCGGCCAGAGACAGCGCGCAAGCCAAAATTGAGGATCTTTTGGAGGCGCTGCATGTTTTTCTCTGAGCCGTTGCCGAACACCGTCAAACAGTATCGGACGTGCGAGATGACAAGGGCGTCGACTATGATAGGAAGAAGTGACGAAGGGATCTGATGACGCACGTGGGTCAGGCCGATGAGGATACCGTTACATTTTTTGACGAGGGCAGATACGTGTGAGTCCCACGAGAGGTTCTTGTCGAACAGTACGCCAAGGTTCCTCACCGTGGGGCTCTCACGCACTATGTCCTCGCCGAACCGAATAGTGGTCGGGGCCATGCTGCGACAATTTTGACGGGAACCACAGACCATGAGTTCTGTTTTCCCGGTATTTACTTTCAAACCATGGGAATGGAACCAGGCATCGAGAGATGATAAAGCCTGTTCCATGGTAGCAATGAGCTGAGGGAAGGATCCTTTTTTGCCCGAGACCAGAATTTGGGTATCGTCAGCATACTGCACCACGTGCGCCTGTGGTGCGAACAGGGAAAGATCGTTGGCGAAAATCTGGAATAGGAGCGGGCCAAGTGAGGATCCTTGGAAGACACCGATAGGATTGGGTAGGGATCGGGAAAGGTGACGGTTTCCACGCCCGTCAGCTGTACAAACAGATTGAGTGTGGCCAGTGAGGTAAGAGGAAAACCAGGTAGGATCGATAGAATAGGTTTGGAGTTTGGAAAGGAGCTTTGCGTGGTCGATCACGTCAAAGCATTTTGACAGATCAATGAGACAGAGGAGGGTGATGTCCTGGCGGTCGATGGCGGAAAGGATATTATCGGATACGGTAAGAAGCGCGGTTTCGGTGGAGTGATTTGAGCGAAAACCGTGCTGGGATGAGGGAAAAAGATGATTGTTAGACATATAAGTGTACAGTTGCCGCTGCACAACTTTCTCTACTAGCTTTGGGAAGGGGGGGGGGGGACGATGGAGATAGGACGGAAGTTTGAAGTTTCGGAGAGGCTCCCGGATTTGTGAATAGGATGTACGATAGAGTGTTTCCAGGACGCGGGAAATTCACAGGTTGTGAGACAGGTGTTGATGATATGAAGGAAGACATGGCCGATGACGTCAAAACAAAGTTTCAAAACCCGGATGCAGATGCCGTCAGAACCACAGGCTCCAGAAGTTTTAATAGAAAAGAGGGTAGAGTGAAGTAAGTCGAGGGAAACAGGTGAAGCGAGATACATTTTAAATTGTCCAAAAGAAACAGAGGGAAAAAGAAGAAAGTATAGAGATAAGCAGAATAATAGAAACATTCTAAAAAGCAAAAGCTATGTGTAATTTTAAAATTGAACATGGGAGGAACGGCGGCCGTGTGCACACCAAACACTTCAACAGTGGAGACGCCGGCTGAAGCCCCCCACGCAGGCAACAAATACTCTCGTTCCGACCTGTGTACCGCCAGGGTGTCGCTATTAAGGCACCAGGCCCATTAAAGGACACCATAACAGCAGCTGCGCGGCGCCATTAAGCGTGAGCGCCGGCCAGCGGCCCGGGTCACGTACGGCGCTCGGCAGAAGCCTCTGCGCAGGATCCTGACCCAGATCACGGCAGCAAGCTCCGCCTCTGGGCCGCTGTAGACAGCAGTTCCGGCCGCCGCAGGCATCCACAGGCCGTTGCAGCTGGGTGAGAAGGACCAATGACAGGACAGCAAAAGGGAATCGAAAAATAAAACCGAGTGGAGAAAAAATCACGGCAGCAAGGCGCCAATCTGGCAACTGACCTGATTTTTCAAGCAAAAAGTTGATAAAAGGGCCTGCAAGAGGGGTGAAGGGTCGGCAGATCGAACAGCAGAGCAGCAAGGACGGGACCGATCTTCAAATTGCCGATAGTGCGCCCAGGCCTCCAAACAGTCCAAGTAAGTTTCAGAGGAACAGAGTTCGGCAGTGAGCAGGGACGGAAGCAGGCTGGGGCCGCGGCTCCTCGCCGCGAGCCTCAGTCTCAGAGGAGACAAGATGGGGCAGTGAGTAGGGACGGAAGCAGGCTGGGGCCGCGGCTCCTCGCCGCGAGCCTTAGTCTCAGAGAAGCCGCGTCAAGGACCATCACAAGTCAGCCTTCAAGATTTGCTGTTGTTTAGTTCTATAAATTTCATACTGGAGAAAGTAGCCGCATTTCACATCAAGTAAGGTCGGAAAGTCTGTACAATCCTTATACCCTCCTTATAATCCATGGTCAGTTAATTTGTTGTGCATCTGAACACCATACAAATTTAATTTGCACAGTGTTTCGGCCGTTTTTTTTCTTCTTCTTCGTCGTTTTGTTCTTCTCTCATTGAACTCCCCTGCTATTTGGGCATTTGTTTGGTCATGTAGTCACGATATTCTTAATTATGCCTACGCGAGTATGTGTATGGTTGAAAAATTATCATATATTGATTGCCTGACTAGTTATAACTTCTAACGTTAATCAAAACTCTGATATGGTTTGGACGTTTATGTTTGCGTCTTTTATAACTCTCGTGCTTTAAATGCAACCGATTATGGAGCTTGTGCCAATGCTGGTGGTGGTCGCCGATGGGATTTATTTGACTGGTTGACTGTTCGAACTGATGTGACTGATGTGACTGACTGAATTTTGCTGACTCTATTCGAACTGCTGCCTATAAGACGAATGATATTGTATTCACGAGACAATTAACTTGAACTATCGGTGCACAATTTTCTGTAAATATAGCCTTGTGTGAATTACCTAGTACTCTAATTCGGAATGTGACTGAAAGATGGATTGAGGAAGGAATATCAATGAGATGGAGCGCTAGCTTGAGGGGAAGTCACGTAATATAATTAGTAATGTTAACGTAAAAATATATATGTAGGGACAAGCGATGATGTGACTTCAATGCTTCCAAGGCAGGGTAATGCAATTTTTGCGGCTAGATGTGATGAAATACTCAATTCAAGGTTCCGAGGCTTAATGTTTATTTTGGTGAACAATGTTTACTGATATATTGAAGGCCAACTGTTTCTGGTAAAACCCGAGTGATGTGATAATTATGTGAAATACCCGTACTGCAAATTTTCAGGAATGGCTAACCCGATTGCCAGCAGACAGGGTGACCGATATTTTTTCTTAACCTTGCCATTCAATTATCCGGTTCGGTTGATTATTTGGTCTGATTGGTGACATTTTCAAATCCGGTCAAATTAACTTCACTGTGGTTAATTTGCAATTTAATCTGTAAGCCTTTTTACGCAATCTTTGATGTCAGGATCGGTTGATGACAGGGTCATCATTTCAACGTTTCGGCATATACAAACAAATCATTTAGGGATTGTGTCGTGAGGATTTTGATAAACAAGTCTTATTGACGAATTGTCGAGTATGTGCTAATATTGTTTCCACACAGCCCTAAGCCGCCGATAATTGCAAGACTTTTAATTTAATTTTGTTAAGCAACGTTATTTTCATTAAGTTCAAGGCTAACTGAGTAAAGTAAATATTTCCCAAGGAAAAGGAAAGTGAGGAAGGCTGTGTTGGAATGTTTACGATTCTCGCAGTTAACTGTCTCCTTAACAAGCGCGAAATTATGGGATGGTTGTTTGCTCTATGGAAAGATATGGCGGTATGATACAAATCACGGTCATGTACAATTTCGTCCCTGTTCATCTCGCTGTTAAAAATTAACGCCAGAATAAAATCGCTGTCATGAAAAATTCGCACAAGTGTCCACACGGCCAGCGTCACCGATCACCGCTACCGGCCGCTGGGACACTGACCCCACGCACCCGATCCCAAAACACATGACGTCATGAACCCCCTCCCCTGGACGAGAGGGTCCGGCCAGAACGGTCAGACGCTAGCCTAACGAGGGGAAAACCCGTGGATTTCGCTCAGGTGGGACAGTTGTTGTACATACAGAAAAGTACTGAGCACCAAGTACCAGGTGTCCGTACCGAGTACCGAGTGCCGAGTACCTAGTACCGAGTATCGAGTACCGAGTACCCAGTACCGAGTACCGAGTACCGTGTACCAAGTACCGAGTACCGAGTACCGAGTACCGAGTACCGAGTACCGAGTACCGTGTACCGAGTACCGAGTACCGTGTACCGAGTACCGAGTACCGAGTAACGTGTACTGATTACCGAGTACCTAGTACCGTGTACCGAGTACCAAGTACCGAGTACCGAGTACCAAGTGCAGAGTACCGAGTACCGCGTACCAAGTACCGAGTACCGATAACCGAGTAACCGAGTACCGAGTACCGAGTAGTGAGTACCAAGTACTGAGTACCCATTCCTGAGTAACGAGTACCGAGTACCGAGTGTCGAGTACCGAGTGCCGAGTACCGAGTACCAGGTGCCGAATGCCGAGTGCCGAGTACCGAGTACCAAGTGCCGAGTACTGAGTACTGAGTACTGAGTACTGAGTATCGAGTACCGAGTACTGAGTACCGATTACCAATTACAGAAACACGACCCGTGGTACACTATAGTCACAAAATACACTACACAATGCACACTACACAATACACTACACAATATACACTACACAATATACACTACACAATATACCCTACACAATATACACTACACAATATACACTACACAATATACACTACACAGCATAAACTACACACACTCCACAAATACACTACAAATGGTATCACGCCGGCGACGCTTCTTCACGCTAACAGTTATAAGATAAATACATATATACATACATACATACATACATACATACATACATACATACATACATACATACATACATACATACATACATACATACATACATACATACAAACATACAAACATACAAACATACAAACATACAGGCAAACAGGCATACAGGCATTCAGGCATACAGGCATACAGGCATACAAGCACACAGGCACACAGGCACACAGGCACACAGGCACACAGGCACACAGGCACACAGGCACACAGGCATACAGGCATACAGCCATACAGGCATACAGGCATACAGGCATACAGGCATACAGGCATACAGGCATACAGGCATACAGGCATACAGGCATACAGGCATACAGGCATACAGGCATACAGGCATACAGGTATACAGGCATACAGGCATACAGGCATACAGGCATACAGGCATACAGGCATACAGGCATACAGGCATACAGGCATACAGGCATACAGGCATACAGGCATGCAGGCATACAGGCATACAGGCATACAGGCATACAGGCATACAGGCATACATACTTGGAATCATGCATGCATACTGTACGTACACTACATACAAACGTGCAGACGCACGCCCAGAGACAACCGTGCGCGTGGAGCCGGGGCAAATAGGATACAACGCACGAGGGAGGTATGACGATAACAGCATGGTGTAAACTGACAGTGGGAAATAATAGACAAGATTGTGAGGAGGCCTAGACAATACGTAGCCGCGCCCCTGTGCGTAATATGCCTGCGGACACGGTCTGCTGCACAACGGGTGATGGGGGAAAGGGGGTGGAGTTGAATGGGAATTCAACTAAGAGGAGACCCTTTTAACAAAAGATGACAAAGGTCTCAGATGTATAGACCGGTTTCGGTGGGAATATTTAGTTCGGAAGGAGAAAGTTGTGTTTCCAGGAGAATGGGAGTTAGATGATGATGAGATTGTTTGTTTTTTTGGGTCCATTCCGCGATGCCAAGAAGTGAGCTGGATCGCGCGCCATAAGTCGCGAAATACTGGCGGGCACTCGAAAGAGTCCGGTAACGCCAGGTTCTGGGAAACCAGGAGGGCCAGAATGGCCATCCGCCTCAGGTAAATGCCGTAGGAGGAGTCAGGGTGCTGAGGTGGTGACGTGTGCGGTCCGGAATGGCCATCCGCCCCAGATAAATGCCGTAGGAGGAGTCAGGGTGCTGGGGTGGCGACGTATGAGGGCCAGAAGGGCCATCCGCCTCAGGTAAATGCCGTAGGAGGAGTCAGGGTGCTGAGGTGGTGACGTGTGCGGGCCGGAATGGCCATCCGCCCCAGATAAATGCCGTAGGAGAAGTCAGGGTGCTGGGGTGGCGACGTGTGAGGGCCAGAATGGCCATCCGCCTCAGGTAAATGCCGTAGGAGGAGTCAGGGTGCTGAGGTGGTGACGTGTGCGGGCCGGAATGGCCATCCGCCCCAGATAAATGCCGTAGGAGGAGTCAGGGTGCTGGGGTGGCGACGTGTGAGGGCCAGAATGGCCATCCGCCTCAGGTAAATGCCGTAGGAGGAGTCAGGGTGCTGAGGTGGTGACGTGTGCGGGCCGGAATGGCCATCCGCCCCAGATAAATGCCGTAGGAGGAGTCAGGGTGCTGGGGTGGCGACGTGTGCGGGCCAGAATGGCCATCCGCCCCAGATAAATGCCGTAGGAGGAGTCAGGGTGCTGGGGTGGCGACGTGTGCGGGCCAGAATGGCCATCCGCCTCAGGTAAATGCCGTAGGAGGAGTCAGGGTGCTGAGGTGGTGACGTGTGCGGGCCGGAATGGCCATCCGCCCCAGATAAATGCCGTAGGAGGAGTCAGGGTGCTGGGGTGGCGACGTGTGCGGGCCGGAATGGCCATCCGCCCCAGATAAATGCCGTAGGAGTCAGGGTGCTGGGGTGGTGACGTGTGGGCCGGAATGGCCATCCACCTCAGATAAATGCCGTAGGAGGAGTCAGGGTGCTGAGGTGGCGTGGATTGGCGATTGGGGCACCACGGAAACCGCAGTAAGTCGTGGATCCCAGCAGCAGTGTGCGGCAGGAATGGACCCAGACAGAAAAGCATGTGTGAGGTTATTCATATTTTCATTTGGTGGATTTAATAGTTAGAGTGGAAAGTTATCCATAGTGAAGAGCTGAGTACATCGGAGACGAAATTCGCTCAGTGAACCAGCTGTTACCCTGGTGCGTTCCCTGTGTAACACTACGCACCACTGGTGGGGATAGGAAAAGAGGGAGGGGTCAGGAAGACGAACCTGACAGTTTACTGCAAAGTATGAAAGATATTGATGATTGAGTGAATGTCTGGGGAGAGTCTGAGTGAAAGGATGTATGAATGTGTTAGTTCCAGTGGGAGTTCGTCCTCAGCGTAGCGTTGCACTGGGTATGCAGAATATACATGGAACCGATCACAGAACTCACGGTGTGATAATCTGAGAGACAAGCCGTTGGTGAAATTATGTAAGGAGGAGCCAGAGGGCCATTGGTGCCGGCTCACGGACAAGGAAACCCGGACCTTATTCCACCGGACCAATTCCCGATTAACTCGCTAAATTTCACCACCCCCACCCTAACCGTGCAGCGACCTATGTGCTCGCCGATGATTGACCTGCCTCCAAAATACAAATGTATGTACAGGTTGAGCTCGATTCTGCATTTTAACCACAAAATTTAGTATTATCTCGAAAACACGGGGATATAACATTCTGAAAATGCCATATTTCGACTCCTGATCTCAAGAAAACCCCGTGAGCAAAATTTTAATAATGTTGCAAATTGTTGACAATTGTTGCAAGCAGTTCTAATTGTTGCAGATTAAGCCAGAGAGCCTCAAAATTTATGTAATTCCATTCAGCGGCCCAAAATTAACCAGAGAAAGAGTTTTCAAAAATTTCAAAAAATGTTGCAATGCTACACAAAATGGCAGAACCATGCAGAAGCGAAAACCCGTTACACAGGCTCCAGAAAGAAAGCGCAAGCGCCAACCCTCGGGAGTCTACAGGGAAGCTGAAGGGGCTCCCCCTGTCCCGAACTTCACCCGCGACACGAGGCCCCACCCTGACGAAGTACTTGTTTAGCTCGTCGGGTGTGGCCTCAGGCGCAGCTCTCTGTGCGGACTTCTTGCCCTCTATAATGTGGCGAATGTTCCGAAAAATGTAGTAGGACCCTGCTCGCTCACCCGCCTGGAAATATCTCGTCTTACATCATACCGGATGTCTGATTTTACTTTCTTATCAAGAGCGATGAAGGCCGGGGCCCTACCACTGCGGGCAAGAAGCCTACCACTGCGGGCAGTAATCCTCGCCAGCGCAGTGTGCTCACTACACTGCGCTGGCGAGGATTACGTCACTACACTGCGCTGGCGAGGATTACGTCACCGGCGGTGATGTTAACTTGAGCAATGCCTCAGACCGCTAATGCTTCTTTTTATCACGTACTTATTTCGCAGTTGAGCTTTCGAACACCCAAAAGCTGCTGGCAGCAGAGGTTTAAGAGTTCAAAATGAGGCTGAAACGGAGTTTCAGAGCCGCTACAATTGGCTCTCACGCATAGTGTTATATTTTTCTGCTAAAAGCTGAAGAGGTTTAGCTGAAAATAGGTTAAAAATACTACAGAAACTGCGCAGGAATATGCGTTTGTTTGCTTTCAGCACTCTTCTCTATATAAGGTAAAGGCGCTCACGCGCCTGTCAAGGTAAAATAATCCCACGCCCTGCGCGTTTTGCCTATGCGGTGCCTGGGCGGTGCGCTACCTACTCACACATATACCCTCAGGGACTTCCCCATTGTGCGTTTAGGCTGGCGGAAAGAGCCTAGCGATTTTCAGAAGGAGCGTACCACCACTGCCGCTATTGCCAACACGTTCGGCCACACCCCTGGCTAACACCCTGGCCGGTGGTGTTGGTTTCAGACCCCTGCTAGTCTCTGTGATTGATATTCAGCTCCGTGCTCCGTGCTCCGTGTTCCGTGTTCCGTGCTCCGTGCTCCGTGCTCCGTGCTCCGTGCTCCGTGCTCCGTGTTCCGTGATCCGTGCTCCGTACTCCGTGCTCCGTGCTCCGTGCTCCGTGTTCCGCGCTCCGTGCTCCGTGCTCCGTGCTCCGTGCTCCGTGCTCCGTGTTCCGCGCTTCGTGCTCCGTGTTCCGTGCTCCGTGCTCCGTGCTCCGTGCTCCGTGCTCCGTGCTCCGTGCTCCGTGTTCCGCGCTCCGTGCTCCGTGTTCCGTGTTCCGCGCTCCGTGCTCCGTGCTCCGTGTTCCGCGCTCCGTGCTCCGTGCTCCGTGTTCCGCGCTCCGTGCTCCGTGCTCCGTGCTCCGTGCTCCGTGCTCCGTGCTCCGTGCTCCGTGCTCCGTGCTCCGTGTTCCGCGCTCCGTGCTCCGTGTTCCGTGTTCCGCGCTCCGTGCTCCGTGCTCCGTGCTCCGCGCTCCGTGCTCCGTGCTCCGTGTTCCGCGCTCCGCGCTCCGCGCTCCGTGCTCCGTGCTCCGTGCTCCGTGCTCCGTGCTCCGTGCTCCGTGTTCCGTGCTCCGTGCTCCGTGCTCCGTGCTCCGTGCTCCGTGCTCCGTGCTCCGTGTTCCGCGCTCCGTGCTCCGTGCTCCGTGCACTTTACTTAGTCACTACACATTTCTTGATAATGTATTTGACCCGGCGTATGTGATCTAGAGTAGGTACATGTAACAGTACATAATTTCTCACATGGTGTCTTAATTTTGTACAAAGGCGTAATACACCGAAATTCTGAGCTAACTCATCAACTGCAGACCGGTTATTGATTCAACTTTTTTTTGGAACGATTCAATCATGACTCATTTTGGAATCTGAATGATTCAATCACCGTTCGATTCACGGAGAACATTTTGAGAATGGATTCCTTCCGATTAAAAATAATCAAAACAAAGATTTCAATCGATTCACGTTTGATTCAACATTTCAATATATGTGGTGAATAAGTGTAAAATCAATACAAATGGAAACATACATATATATGATCATTAAACATTGTTACAGCAATACTATTTCAGTATACATGAATATAGTCACTGGGACTGCATGTATTTGCATAATTCACCAGTGTACTTGAGATCTTTTGATTCAATCAGCCTTGATTCGATGCGGGTTTTGATTCAATCACGATTCATCAATCAAAAAATCTAGTGATGAATCAATTATTTTTTTTATTCAAGGAATTTTGATTGAACGATTCCAATCGATTCAATCAGGGTCGAATCAATAACTAGTCTGATCAGCTGGCGACTTAACGTATTTGGTACCTAACCTAACAGTGATATAAATGGTCTAAAATGCCTATCTTGAAGAAATTAGTCTAACAAATGCGTAGACACAAGGCACCTTTACATTTTCTTCGGTTGCATGAGGATAATTCTGACGACAATATTACATATCTGTCTCAATAACGCTTTCTAGTCAGGAAACAAGCACATGTTAGCCTCGCTTCAGAAGTCATAAATGCCTAAATGTAGACAAGTATTGTGCGGTGACTACAATTTATCTTGCAAATCATCAGCTGACTGAATCTTGTTTTTCATAGTCCTTCTAAAAACGCATTACATAGGCCATCATATCTAAAATAATGTCTCAATTCTTAGGCCCCATTTTGTGCGCCATCCCGACGAAAAACACGTGAGATTTCTGGCGTCTATTCTGGTCCACTCATATTAGGCACACCCCACTGTTTTGAATCCAAACGAAGAGCTTTTACATGGAGTTTTGTGAGCCTGTTTGTCTTGCTACTCAAACCATTCCAGCTTTTGATGGGTTTATGGGTGATACATTTCAGATGGCTTAACCGTAAAGGGAAATATTGACATTATCCCACAAAAATGGATGTGTAGTGAATAAGTTACTGATTGTGGATAGTTCCTTTTTGCATATTGCACTTCATCATAGGCGCATCAAGGATCCAAACTGGAAAGGCGCAAGACCTTTTCATAAGTATATTATCCGCTATTATGATACTAACTAGTCAACAGTGACTATTTCATTTACAATTTCAATTCACATTGCTTACCCCCCTTTTTACTCTACCTGGACTCACCTATTATCTCATAATCGCTCGTAGAGTACCCTGTGGTGCGTGTTTCATCCGAAAACTGCAGTATATAATGTCATTGTAGGTCCATGCATCTTAGTTTCCTTGCAATAATATGACCCGCTTTCTTCCATTCCTGAGCGCGCCTCTGCAAAAAAAAATATTCCCTCTCCTGGCCTCATATGTGCATATATCATTATAAGTTAGCCGTCTATTGCGCCGTAATCGCTGGCATATCGTCATCACCATGCCAGTCACCCCCCTTTTCATGTGCCTGAACACGCCCCTGAAACTCTATATGTAATACATTATGAAAATAATGGAAGGAGAAGCTATCTTTTACATCTTGATAGCTATACATGTTCCTTACATCGCTCTATTGTCTTCCCGCCAAGCATTGAATACTTCCTGGAACCCCCCCCCCCCTTTTTCAAGCCCCTGAAACCGCCTCTGCAATGCATTTTTTATATTTCATTAACTTCAACTAATTTGCACTTGTTGCAATCACCGTAAACCGATGTAACTCATTCATACTTGAGGCAGTTAGGAAGAAACCGTGAAGATCGCATTTCCGTATTATCGCCAAATGTCGCCGCCGAACCCTCCCAGAACCGTGCCCTGGAACCGCCTCTGTTCAGGTTAAGAGCTCAAAATTTTGACTCCAAATGTGGAATTCAATTCTAGTAAAAGTTCCAAAATTTCATGGGCCTGCTCCCATTGGTTCTGGAGATATCTGCGAAAAACATGAGGGGGGGGGGCGGAATCCGCCCCCTCCCCTGTTACAAATAGGGTTAAGTGGAATGTTTTCCGCTGCTGAGGGTCCAGTGTTTTTGTACTGTAAACGAAATCGTGTGTCAGTATTTCAACTGGACTGGGACAGGGAGGCGCAGAGCTTCTGTCTCGGCGAAATACTTCCCCATGGCAACAGGACCAAGATAAAGCTACGACAGCAGGAATCAAGAGGCAACAAACAATAAGAGCCGTCATCCGTTATGTAGCAGACGCCATCACGCTGATGTCCACTGTTCGCGGGCAGAGACACAAATGGCCGAGCCTGTCGCACTCGCGGCAGAGACACAAATGGCCGAGCCTGTCGCACTCGCGGCAGAGACACAAATGGCCGAGCCTGTCGCACTCGCGGCAGAGACACAAATGGCCGAGCCTGTCGCACTCGCGGCAGAGACACAAATGGCCGAGCCTGTCGCACTCGCGGCAGAGACACAAATGGCCGAGCCTGTCGCACTCGCAGCAGAGACACAAATGGCCGAGCCTGTCGCACTCGCGACAGAGACACAAATGGCCGAGCCTGTCGCACTCGCGGCAGAGACACAAATGGCCGAGCCTGTCGCACTCGAGACCCATCCAGGTAGCGATAGCGAGACTGGAATACACATCACATGGCAGATTTTCACCACAAAGCACACTCAAGCCATGTAAGTTACGAACAGCTGAGCTCTAGACAAAATAGCGAGCTGATTGCAAGAAGTTTATTCGAAACTTCTGGATTGCTGGCAGAACAACCAACTTAATTTATCATGAATATATTTCGGCAGCGAAGTGACCTTTATAAGGTCATAACTAAACACACAAAGCGGGAACACTTAACCCTATTTGTAACAGGGGGCGGGGGGCAGATTCCGCCCCCCACCCTCATGTTTTTCGCAGATATCTCCAAAACGGCTGGAAGAACGGCCCATGAAATTTTGGGACTTTTCATATAATTGAATACCACATTTGGAGTAAAATTTTTTAGTTCTTAACCTGAACAGAGGCGGTTCCAGGGCACAGTTTTGGGTGGGTTCGGAGGCGACATTTGGCGATAATACGGAAATGCGATCTTCACGGTTTCTTCCTAACTGCCTCAAGTATGAAGGAGTTACATCGGTTTCCGGTGATTGCAACAAGTGCAAATTAGTTGATGTTAATGAAATATCATAACAATTGCATGGCAGAGGCGGTTTCAGGGGCTTGCAAGGGGGGGGGGGGTCCAGGAAGTATTCAATGCTTGGCGCGAAGCCAATAGAGCGATGTAAGGGGCATTTATAGCTATCAAGATGTAAAAGATGGCTTCTGCTTCCATTACTTGCATAATTATTACATATATAGTTTCAGGGGCGTGTTCAGGCACATGAAAAGGGGGGTGACTGGCATGGTGATGACGATATACCAGCGATACCGGCGCAATAGACGGTTAGCTTATAATGATATATGCACATATGAGGCCAGAAAAGGGAATAAAGTATTTTTTTTTGCAGAGACGCGCTCAGGAATGGAAGAAAGGGGGTCATATTATTGCAAGGAAACTAAGAGGCATGGGCGTACAATGACATAACATACTGCAGTTTTCGGATGAAGCACGCACCACAGGCTACTCTGCGAACGATTATAAGATAATAGGCGAGTCCAGGTGGGGTAAAAAGGGGGGGGGGGGTACGCAATGTTAATTGAAGTTGTAAGTGGAATAGTCACTGTTGACTAGTTAGTATCATAATAGCGGATAATATACTTATCAAAAGGTCTTGCGCCGCCCAAGTTTGGATGCTGAATACACCTATGATGAAGTACAACATGCAAAAAGGAACCATCTACGATCAGTAACATATTTATAGTGCTGGGTAGCAACTTGTCCGCGGTTAATATTTTTTTCTTCCAATTTGACCTCCTTTTTCAATAACCTGGTACCGCCTATGGCAAAAAATATTATTTATAACTGTTTTGTCTAATGCCACAATCACATACCATTTCATTTATCAAAAAACAACATCAAAAAATGGTTTTATTACGCATTTACTTCACCCTCATATTGAGTGACCTGCACACACCTATGATTTTTGAATTTTCAAACGTCACCGTCATATATCAATTTCCAAATTAATCTCTATCGATTCCTATTAGTTGTGTTAAAATCGGTTGATAAACATGATAGCTATGTTGGATCAAAATACCACTAAAATTTGTAGTTTTTGCCCCCCCCCCATTGCCCCCTATCAAAAATGTATATTTTGTATTATTATTTAGAAATGTAGATCGTGTTGAGGGGAACCAAACACGGTTTCATTTTTGGAAATCGGACGGGTAGATCTCGAGATCTCCGGGGGGGGCGGAATCCTTCCCCCCCCCCATGTTACAAATAGAGGTAGCCAGAGGCCTGTTACAAATAGGGTTAACACAGCAACATTAGAACACGGCTGAATCTGTCCATCAACTACACAGGGGAATTTATAATTATCCCTTGAGCCAAATAAATACAAGCGGCAATGAAATCCAGTACATGTGGTAAACCTTTTACCCGATTCTAGGAACCAAATACACACAACCGATGTTTAGCTACACTAAATCGATATTGAGACCGGGTATGTCGCAGGTTGGAGCGACATACCCGGTCGACAACAGCAGCGATCAGAACGTAGTGCAGATGTCTAGTACTGCAACTTGCAACGTGCTGTTGTCCAGTACGCAAATCGGCTTTACAGGTTGTCATTGCTTGCCTTGCTTGTCTGCTTAGTTCCCGCCAGACATTGTTCCTCTATGCTGAATGCCAGCCACATAAATCTACTTCGGTCTCTGTGGCAAATATATAAATTCTACCCAACGAATTGGCTATCAATATCGCCTGCGGTACCGCGAGGAATTGCACTCGATACGTACGTGTCGAGATCATTAAATCCTTGGGAAATCTGTAATTATTGCAAGCGGAATATGTTAGACATATCTAATGACCCTGACTTCCAAGGAACCATGCCTAGTGGCCTTCCAAATCCCGAATACGTTAAGGTAAGGTAAGGTAAGGTAAGGACTTCTTACTATAATGACCCCTGTACCCCCTCTGAGTAGGTAGAGTAGGTCCAGATAAGGTGTTAAGTGGCGGCTGCATGGCTCCCCCGTTGTCGGGGTACTACGGCTCCACACGGGGCTGCTGCAGGCAATCCGATTACTGTTCAAACGGTGGCGCATCTTACTATGGTTCTAGTCCCTCCTCTGTGGTGGTGTCCCTATGGGGTCCCTCCTCCGTCGGCACATCCCAGCAATCAGGCAGACCCCATCAAATGGCACATACACCACTGCCAACATCCGGTCGGATCCCCCCTCCCAGGGATACACCACTACACCACTCCCAACAACCATACACCACTATACCACTCCCGACACATACAGCACTCCCAACAACCAGTCCGATCCCCCTCCTCCTCCCGGAACATACACCACTCCCAACAACCAGTCAGATCCCCTCCCCTCCCGGCACATACACAACTCCCAACAACCAGTCAGATCCCCCTACCCCTCCCGGCACATACACCACTCCCAACAACCAGTCAGATCCCCCTCCCCTCCCGACACATACACCACTCCCAACAACCAGTCAGATCCCCCTCCCGACACATACAGCACTCCCAACAACCAGTCGGATCCTCCTCCCCTCCCGACACATACACCACTCCCAACAACCAGTCAGATCCCCCTCCCGACACATACATCACTCCCAACAACCAGTCAGATCCCCCTCCCCCTCCCGGCACATACACCACTCCCAACAACCAGTCAGATCCTTCCTCCAGGCACATACACCACTCTCAACAACCAATAAGATCCCCCTCCCGGCACATACACCACTCCCAACAACCAGTCAGATCCCCTCCCCTCCCGGCACATACACCACTCCCAACAACCAGCCAGATCCCCCTCCCGACACATACACCACTCCCAACAACCAGTCAGATCTCCCTCCCCTCCCGGCACATACACCACTCCCAACAACCAATCAGATCCCCCTCCCGACACATACATCACTCCCAACAGCCAGTCAGATCCCCCTCCCCCTCCCGGCACATACACCACTCCCAACAACCAGTCAGATCTCCCTCCCGACACATACACCACTCCCAACAACCAATCAGATCCCCCTCCCGACACATACACCACTCCCAACAACCAGTCAGATCCCCCTCCCGACACATACACCACTCCCAACAACCAGTCAGATCCCCCTCCCCCTCCCGACACATACACCACTCCCAACAACCAGTCAGATCCCCCTCCCGACACATACATCACTCCCAACAACCAGTCAGATCCCCTCCCCTTCCCGGCACATACACCACTCCCAACAACCAGCCAGATTCCCTCCCGACACATACACCACTCCCAACAACCAATCAGATCCCCCTCCCGACACATACACCACTCCCAACAACCAGTCAGATCCCCCTCCCCCTCCCGAAACATACACCACTCCCAACAACCAATCAGATCCCCCTCCCGACACATACACCACTCCCAGCAACCAGTCAGATCCCCCTCCCCGTCCGGAACATACACCACTCCCAACAATCAGTCAGATCCCCCTCCCGACACATACACCACTCCCAACAACCAGTCAGATCCCCCTCCCCCTCCCGACACATACACCACTCCCAACAACCAGTCAGATCCCCCTCCCGACACATACATCACTCCCAACAACCAGTCAGATCCCCCTTCCCTTCCCGACACATACAGCACTCCCAACAACCAGTCAGATCCCCCTCCCCTCCCGACACATACAGCACTTCCAACAACCAGTCAGATCCCCTCCCGACACATACATCACTCCCAACAACCAGTCAGATCCCCCTCCCCTCCCGGCACATACACCACTCCCAACAACCAGTCAGATCCTTCCTCCCGGCACATACACCACTCCCAACAACCAATCAGATCCCCCTCCCGACACATACACCACTCCCAACAACCAGTCAGATCCCCCTCCCGACACATACACCACTCCCAACAACCAATCAGATCCCCCTCCCGACACATACATCACTCCCAACAACCAGTCAGATCCCCCTCCCCCTCCCGGCACATACACCACTCCCAACAAACAGTCAGATCCCCCTCCCGACACATACACCACTCCCAACAACCAATCAGATCCCCCTCCCGACACATACACCACTCCCAACAACCAGTCAGATCCCCCTCCCGACACATACACCACTCCCAACAACCAGTCAGATCCCCCTCCCCCTCCCGACACATACACCACTCCCAACAACCAGTCAGATCCCCCTCCCGACACATACATCACTCCCAACAACCAGTCAGATCCCCCTCCCACTCCCGGCACATACACCACTCCCAACAACCAGTCAGATCCCCCTCCCGACGCATACACCACTCCCAACAACCAATCAGATCCCCCTCCCGACACATACACCACTCCCAACAACCAGTCAGATCCCCCTCCCGACACATACACCACTCCCAACAACCAGTCAGATCCCCTCCCCCTCCAGACACATACACCACTCCCAACAACCAGTCAGATCCCCCTCCCCCTCCCGGCACATACACCACTGCCAACAACCAGTCAGATCCCCCCTCCCGGCACATACACCACTCCCAACAACCAGTCAGATCCCCTCCCGACACCTACACCACTCCCAACAACCAGTCAAATCCCCCTCCCCCTCCCGACACATACACCACTCCCAACAACCAGTCAGATCCCCCTCCCGACACATACATCACTCCCAACCACCAGTCAGATCCCCCTCCCCTCCCCACACATACACCACTCCCAACAACCAGTCAGAACCCCCTCCCCTCCCGACACATACACCACTCCCAACAACCAGTCAGATCCCCCTCCCCTCCCGACACATACACCACTCCCAACAACCAGTCAGATCCCCCTCCCGGCACATACACCACTCCCAACAACCAGTCAGATCCCCTCCCCCTCCCGACACATACACCACTACCAACAACCAGTCAGATCCCCCTCCTGGCACATACACCACTCCAAACAACCAGTCAGATCCCCTTCCCGACACATACACCAATCTCAACAACCAGTCAGATCCCCCTCCCGACACATACACCACTCCCAACAACCAGTCAGATCCCCCTCTCGGCACATACACCACTCCCAACAACCAGTCAGATCACCCTCCCGGCACATACACCACTACCAACAACCAGTCAGATCCCCCTCCACATACAGCACTCCCAACAACCAGTCAGATCCCCCTCCCGACACATACACCACTCCCAATAACCAGTCAGATCCCCCTCCCCTCCCGACACATACACCACTCCCAACAACCAGTCAGATCCCCCTCCCCTCTCGGCACATACACCACTGCCAACAACCAGTCAGATCCCCCTCCCGGCACATACACCACTCCCAACAACCAGTCAGATCCCCCTCCCGACACATATACCACTCCCAACAACCAGTCAGATCCCCCTCCCGGCACATACACTACTCCCAACAACCAGTCAGATCCCCTCCCGACACATACACCACTCCCAACAACCAGTCAGATCCCCCCCCCCCCTCCCGACACATACAGCACTCCCAACAACCAGTCAGAACCCCCTCCCCCTCCCGACACATACATCACTCCCAACAACCAGTCAGATCCCCCTCCCGACACATACACCACTCCCAACAACCAGTCAGATCCCCCTCCCGGCACATACACCACTCCCAACAACCAGTCAGATCCCCTCCCGGCACATACACCACTCCCAACAACCAGTCAGATCCCCCTCCCGACACATAAACCACTCCCAACAACCAGTCAGATCCCCCTCCCGACACATACACCACTCCCAACAACCAGCCAGATCCCCTTCCCGACACATACACCACTCCCAACAACCAGTCGGATCCCCCTCCCGACACATACACCACTCCCAACAACCAGTCAGATCCCCCTCCCGACACATACACCACTCCCAACAACCAGTCAGATCCCCCTCCTGGCACATACATCACTCCCAACAACCAGTCAGATCCCCCTCCCCTTCCGACACATACACCACTCCCAACAACCAGTCAGATCCCCCTCCCGACACATACATCACTCCCAACAACCAGTCAGATCCCCCTCCCCCTCCCGGGACATACACCACTCCCAACAACCAGTCAGATCCCCTCCCGACACATACACCACTCCCAACAACCAATCAGATCCCCCTCCCGACACATACACCACTCCCAACAACCATTCAGATCCCCCTCCCGACACATACACCACTCCCAACAACCAGTCAGATCCCCCTCCCCCTCCCGACACATACACCACTCCCAACAACCAATCAGATCCCCCCTCCCGACACATACACCACTCCAAACAACCAGTCAGATCTCCCTCCCCCTTCCGGAACATACACCACTCCCAACAACCAGTCAGATCCCCCTCCCCTCCCGACACATACACCACTCCCAACAACCAGTCAGATCCCCCTCCCGGCACATACACCACTTCCAACAACCTGTCAGATCCCCCTCCCGACACATACACCACTCCCAACAACCAGTCAGATCCCCCTCCCGACACATACACCACTCCCAACAACCAGTCAGATCCCCCTCCCGACACATACACCACTCCCAACAACCAGTCAGATCCCCCTCCCCCTCCCGACACATACACCACTCCCAACAACCAGTCAGATCCCCCTCCCGGAACATACATCACTCCCAACAACCAGTCAGATCCCCTCCCGGCACATACACCACTCCCAACAACCAGTCAGATATCCCTCCCCCTCCCGACACATACACCATTACCAACAACCAGTCAGATCCCCCTCCCGACACATACACCACTCCCAACAACCTGTCAGATCCCCCTCCCGACACATACACCACTCCCAACAACCAGTCAGATCCCCCTCCCGACACATACACCACTCCCAACAACCAGTCAGATCCCCCTCCCGACACATACACCACTCCCAACAACCAGTGAGATCCCCCTCCCCCTCCCGACACATACACCACTACCAACAACCAGTCAGATCCCCTCCCGACACATTCACCACTCCCAACAACTTGTCAGATCCCCCTCCTGACACATACACCACTACCAACAACCAGTCAGATCCCCCTCCCGACACATACACAACTACCAAAAACCAGTCAGATCCCCCTCCCGACACATACACCACTCCTAACAACCAGTCAGATCCCCTTCCCCCTCTCGACACATACACCACTCCCAACAACCTGTCAGATCCCCCTCCCCTCCCGGAACATACACCACTCCCAACAACCAGTCAGATCCCCCTCCCGACACATACACCACTCCCAACAACCAGTCAGATCCCCCTCCCGGCACATACACCACTCCCAACAACCAGTCAGATCCCCCTCCCCTCCCGACACATAGACCACTCCCAACAACCAGTCAGATCCCCCTCCCGACACATACACCACTCCCAGCAACCAGTCAGCCCCTCCCGACACATACACCACTCCCAACAACCAGTCAGATCCCCCTCCCGACACATACACTACTCCCAACAACCAGTCAGATCCCCTCCCCTCCCGACACATACACCACTCCCAACAACCAGTCAGATCCACCCTCCCGGCACATACACCACTCCCAACAACCAGCCAGATCCCCCTCCCGGCACATACACCACTCCCAACAACCAGTCAGATCCCCCTCCCGGCACATACACCACTCCCAACAACCAGTCAGATCCCCCTCCCCCTCCTGACACATACACCACTCCCAACAACCAGTCAGATCCCCCTCCCGACACATACGCCACTCCCAACAACCAGTCAGATCCCCCTCCCGACACATACACCACTCCCAACAACCAGTCAGATCCCCTCCCGGCACATACACCACTACCAACAACCAGTCAGATCCCCCTCCCGGAACATACACCACTCCCAACAACCAGTCAGATCCCCCTCCCGACAAATACACCACTCCCAACAACCAGTCAGATCCCCCTCCCGGCACATACACCACTACCAACAACCAGTCAGATCCCCCTCCACATACATCACTACCAACAACCAGTCAGATCCCCCTCCCGGAACATACACCACTCCCAACAACCAGTCAGATCCCCCTCCCGACACATACACCACTCCCAACAACCAGTCAGATACCCCTCCCGGCACATACACAACTACCAACAACCAGTCAGATCCCCCTCCCGGAACATACACCACTACCAACAACCAGTCAGATCCCCCTCCCGACACATACACCACTCCCAACAACCAGTCAGATCCCCCTCCCGGCACATACGGCACTCCCAAAAACCAGTCAGACCCCCTCCCGGCACATACACCACTTCCAACAAACAGTCAGATCCCCCTCACGACACATACACCACTCCCAACAACCAGTCAGATCCCCCTCCCGGCACATACAGCACTCCCAAAAACCAGCAAGACCCCCCCCCCTCCCGGCACATACACCACTTCCAACAACCAGTCAGATCCCCCTCCCGACACATACACCACTCCCAACAACCAGTCAGATCCCCCTCCCCCTCCTGACACATACACCACTCCCAACAACCTGTCAGATCCCCCTCCCGACACATACACCACTCCCAACAACCAATTAGATCCCCCTCCCGACACATACACCACTCCCAACAACCAGTCAGATCCCCCTCCTGGCACATACACCACTTCCAACAACCTGTCAGATCCCCTCCCGACACATACACCACTCCCAACAACCAGTCAGATCCCCCTCCCGACACATACACCACTCCCAACAACCAGTCAGATCCCCTCCCCCTCCCGACACATACACCACTCCCAACAACCAGTCAGATCCCCCTCCCGACACATACACCACTCCCAACAACCAGTCAGACCCCCCTCCCCTCCCGACACATACACCACTCCCAACAACCAGTCAGATCCCCCTCCCGACACATACATCACTCCCAACAACCAGTCAGATCCCCCTCCCCCTCCCGGCACATACACCACTCCCAACAACCAGTCAGATCCCCCTCCCGATGCATACACCACTCCCAACAACCAATCAGATCCCCCTCCCGACACATACACCACTCCCAACAACCAGTCAGATCCCCCTCCCGACACATACACCACTCCCAACAACCAGTCAGATCCCCTCCCCCTCCAGACACATACTCCACTCCCAACAACCAGTCAGATCCCCCTCCCCCTCCCGGCACATACACCACTGCCAACAACCAGTCAGATCCCCCCTCCCGGCACATACACCACTCCCAACAACCAGTCAGATCCCCTCCCGACACCTACACCACTCCCAACAACCAGTCAGATCCCCCTCCCCTCCCGACACATACACCACTCCCAACAACCAGTCAGATCCCCCTCCCGACACATACATCACTCCCAACCACCAGTCAGATCCCCCTCCCCTCCCGACACATACACCACTCCCAACAACCAGTCAGATCCCCCTCCCCTCCCGACACATACACCACTCCCAACAACCAGTCAGATCCCCCTCCCCTCCCGACACATACACCACTCCCAACAACCAGTCAGATCCCCCTCCCGGCACATACACTACTCCCAACAACCAGTCAGATCCCCTCCCCCTCCTGACACATACACCACTACCAACAACCAGTCAGATCCTCCTCCCGGCACATACACCACTCCAAACAACCAGTCAGATCCCCCTCCCGACACATACACCACTCCCAACAACCAGTCAGATCCCCCTCCCGACACATACACCACTCCCAACAACCAGTCAGATCCCCCTCTCGGCACATACACCACTCCCAACAACCAGTCAGATCCCCCTCCCGGCACATACACCACTACCAACAACCAGTCAGATCCCCCTCCACATACAGCACTCCCAATAACCAGTCAGATCCCCCCTCCCGACACATACACCACTCCCAATAACCAGTCAGATCCCCCTCCCCCTCCCGACACATACACCACTCCCAACAACCAGTCAGATCCCCCTCCCCTCTCGGCAGCCAACAACCAGTCAGATCACCACTGCCAACAACCAGTCAGATCCCCCTCCCGGCACATACACCACTCCCAACAACCAGTCAGATCCCCCTCCCGGCACATACACCACTCCCAACAACCAGTCAGATCCCCCTCCCCCTCCTGACACATACACCACTCCCAACAACCAGTCAGATCCCCCTCCCGACACATACGCCACTCCCAACAACCAGTCAGATCCCCCTCCCGACACATACACCACTCCCAACAACCAGTCAGATCCCCTCCCGGCACATACACCACTACCAACAACCAGTCAGATCCCCCTCCCGGAACATACACCACTCCCAACAACCAGTCAGATCCCCCTCCCGACAAATACACCACTCCCAACAACCAGTCAGATCCCCCTCCCGGCACATACACCACTACCAACAACCAGTCAGATCCCCCTCCACATACATCACTACCAACAACCAGTCAGATCCCCCTCCCGGAACATACACCACTCCCAACAACCAGTCAGATCCCCCTCCCGACACATACACCACTCCCAACAACCAGTCAGATACCCCTTTCGGCACATACACAACTACCAACAACCAGTCAGATCCCCCTCCCGACACATACACCACTCCCAACAACCAGTCAGATCCCCCTCCCGGCACATACGGCACTCCCAAAAACCAGTCAGACCCCCTCCCGGCACATACACCACTTCCAACAAACAGTCAGATCCCCCTCACGACACATACACCACTCCCAACAACCAGTCAGATCCCCCTCCCGGCACATACAGCACTCCCAAAAACCAGCAAGACCCCCCTCCCGGCACATACACCACTTCCAACAACCAGTCAGATCCCCCTCCCGACACATACACCACTCCCAACAACCATTCAGATCCCCTCCCCCTCCTGACACATACACCACTCCCAACAACCTGTCAGATCCCCCTCCCGACACATACACCACTCCCAACAACCAATTAGATCCCCCTCCCGACACATACACCACTCCCAACAACCAGTCAGATCCCCCTCCTGGCACATACACCACTTCCAACAACCTGTCAGATCCCCCTCCCGACACATACACCACTCCCAACAACCAGTCAGATCCCCCTCCCGACACATACACCACTCCCAACAACCAGTCAGATCCCCTCCCCCTCCCGACACATACACCACTCCCAACAACCAGTCAGATCCCCCTCCCGACACATACACCACTCCCAACAACCAGTCAGATCCCCCTCCCCTCCCGACACATAAACCACTCCCAACAACCAGTCAGATCCCCCTCCCGACACATACATCACTCCCAACAACCAGTCAGATCCCCCTCCCCTCCCGGCACATACACCACTCCCAACAACCAGTCAGATCCCCCTCCCGACACATACACCACTCCTAACAACCAGTCAGATCCCCTTCTCCCTCTCGACACATACACCACTCCCAACAACCTGTCAGATCCCCCTCCCCCTCCCGGAACATACACCACTCCCAACAACCAGTCAGATCCCCCTCCCGACACATACACCACTCCCAAAAACCAGTCAGATCCCCCTCCCGGCACATACACCACTCCCAACAACCAGTCAGATCCCCCTCCCCTCCCGACACATACACCACTCCCAACAACCAGCAAGATCCCCCTCCCGACACATACACCACTCCCAGCAACCAGTCAGATCCCCCTCCCGACACATACACCACTCCCAACAACCAGTCAGATCCCCTCCCGACACATACACTACTCCCAACAACCAGTCAGATCCCCCTCCCCCTCTCGACACATGCACCACTCCCAACAACCAGTCAGATCCACCCTCCCGGCACATACACCACTCCCAACAACCAGCCAGATCCCCCTCCCGGCACATACACCACTCCCAACAACCAGTCAGATCCCCCTCCCGGCACATACACCACTCCCAACAACCAGTCAGATCCCCCCCCCCAGCACATACACCACTACCAACAACCAGTCAGATCCCCCTCCCGGAACATACACCACTCCCAACAACCAGTCAGATCCCCCCTCCCGACACATACACCACTCCCAACAACCAGTCAGATCCCCTCCCGGCACATACACCACTACCAACAACCAGTCAGATCCCCCTCCACATACATCACTACCAACAACCAGTCAGATCCCCTTCCCGGAACATACACCACTCCCAACAACCAGTCAGATCCCCCTCCCGACGCATACACCACTCCCAACAACCAGTCAGATACCCCTCCCGGCACATACACCACTACCAACAACCAGTCAGATCCCCCTCCCGGAACATACACCACTACCAACAACCAGTCAGATCCCCCCTCCCGACACATACACCACTCCCAACAACCAGTCAGATCCCCCTCCCGGCACATACGGCACTCCCAAAAAACAGTCAGACCCCCCTCCCGGCACATACACCACTTCCAACAACCAGTCAGATCCCCCTCCCGACACATACACCACTCCCAACAACCAGTCAGATCCCCCTCCCGGCACATACAGCACTCCCAAAAACCAGCAAGACCCCCCTCCCGGCACATACACCACTTCCAACAACCAGTCAGATCCCCCTCCCGACACATACACCACTCCCAACAACAAGTCAGATACCCCTCCCCCTCCTGACACATACACCACTCCCAACAACCTGTCAGATCCCCCTCCCGACACATACACCACTCCCAACAACCAATCAGATCCCCCTCCCGACACATACACCACTCCCAACAACCAGTCAGATCCCCCTCCCGGCACATACACCACTTCCAACAACCTGTCAGATCCCCTCCCGACACATACACCACTCCCAACAACCAGTCAGATCCCCCTCCCGACACATACACCACTCCCAACAACCAGTCAGATCCCCCTCCCCTTCCCGACACATACACCACTCCCAACAACCAGTCAGATCCCCCTCCCGGAACATACATCACTCCCAACAACCAGTCAGATCCCCTCCCGGCACATACACCAGTCAGATCCCCTCCCCGGCACATACACCACTATATGGTGTATGTGTCGGGAGGGGGGGGGGGATAACAACCAGTCAGATATCCCTCCCCCTCCCGACACATACACCACTACCAACAACCAGTCAGATCCCCCTCCCGACACATACACCACTCCCAACAACCTGTCAGATCCCCCTCCCGACACATACACCACTCCCAACAACCAGTCAGATCCCCCTCCCGACACATACACCACTCCCAACAACCAGTCAGATCTCCCTCCCGACACATACACCACTCCCAACAACCAGTCAGATCCCCCTCCCCCTCCCGACACATACACCACTACCAACAACCAGTCAGATCCCCTCCCGACACATTCACCACTCCCAACAACCTGTCAGATCCCCTCCTGACACATACACCAGTCAGATATCCCTCCCCCTCCAGTCAGATATCCCTCCCCCTCCCGACACATACACCACTACCAACAACCAGTCAGATCCCCCTCCCGACACATACACCACTCCCAACAACCTGTCAGATCCCCCTCCCGACACATACACCACTCCCAACAACCAGTCAGATCCCCTCCCGACACATACACCACTCCCAACAACCAGTCAGATCTCCCTCCCGACACATACACCACTCCCAACAACCAGTCAGATCCCCCTCCCCCTCCCGACACATACACCACTACCAACAACCAGTCAGATCCCCTCCCGACACATTCACCACTCCCAACAACCTGTCAGATCCCCTCCTGACACATACACCACTACCAACAACCAGTCAGATCCCCCTCCCGACACATACACCACTACCAACAACCAGTCAGATCCCCCTCCCGACACATACACCACTACCAACAACCAGTCAGATCCCCCTCCCGACACATACACCACTCCTAACAACCAGTCAGATCCCTTCTCCCTCTCGACACATACACCACTCCCAACAACCTGTCAGATCCCCCTCCCCCTCCCGGAACATACACTACTCCCAACAACCAGTCAGATCCCCCTCCCGACACATACACCACTCCCAACAACCAGTCAGATCCCCCTCCCGGCACATACACCACTCCCAACAACCAGTCAGATCCCCCTCCCCTCCCGACACATACACCACTCCCAACAACCAGCAAGATCCCCCTCCCGACACATACACCACTCCCAGCAACCAGTCAGATCCCCCTCCCGACACATACACCACTCCCAACAACCAGTCAGATCCCCCTCCCGACACATACACTACTCCCAACAACCAGTCAGATCCCCCTCCCCTCTCGACACATACACCACTCCCAACAACCAGTCAGATCCACCCTCCCGGCACATACACCACTCCCAACAACCAGCCAGATCCCCCTCCCGGCACATACACCACTCCCAACAACCAGTCAGATCCCCCTCCCGGCACATACACCACTCCCAACAACCATTCAGATCCCCCTCCCCCTCCCGACACATACACCACTCCCAACAACCAGTCAGATCCCCCTCCCGACACATACACCACTCCCAACAACCAGTCAGATCCCCCTCCCGCCACATACACCACTCCCAACAACCAGTCAGATCCCCCTCCCGGCACATACACCACTACCAACAACCAGTCAGATCCCCCTCCCGGAACATACACCACTCCCAACAACCAGTCAGATCCCCCTCCCGACACATACACCACTCCCAACAACCAGTCAGATCCCCCTCCCGGCACATACACCACTACCAACAACCAGTCAGATCCCCTCCACATACATCACTACCAACAACCAGTCAGATCCCCCTCCCGGAACATACACCACTCCCAACAACCAGTCAGATCCCCCTCCCGACACATACACCACTCCCAACAACCAGTCAGATACCCCTCCCGTCACATACACCACTACCAACAACCAGTCAGATCCCCCTCCCGGAACATACACCACTACCAACAACCAGTCAGATCCCCCCTCCCGACACATACACCACTCCCAACAACCAGTCAGATCCCCCTCCCGGCACATACGGCACTCCCAAAAACCAGTCAGACCCCCCTCCCGGCACATACACCACTTCCAACAACCAGTCAGATCCCCCTCCCGACACATACACCACTCCCAACAACCAGTCAGATCCCCCTCTCCCTCCTGACACATACACGACTCCCAACAACCTGTCAGATCCCCATCCCGACAAATACACCACTCCCAACAACCAATCAGATCCCCCTCCCGACACATACACCACTCCCAACAACCAGTCAGATCCCCCTCCCGGAACATACATCACTCTCAACAACCAGTCAGATCCCCTCCCGGCACATACACCACTCCCAACAACCAGTCAGATCCCCCTCCCGGAACATACATCACTCCCAACAACCAGTCAGATCCCCTCCCGGCACATACACCACTCCCAACAACCAGTCAGATATCCCTCCCCTCCCGACACATACACCACTACCAACAACCAGTCAGATCCCCCTCCCGACACATACACCACTCCCAACAACCCGTCAGATCCCCCTCCCGACACATACACCACTCCCAACAACCAGTCAGATCCCCCTCCCGACACATACACAACTCCCAACAACCAGTCAGATCCCCTCCCGACACATACACCACTCCCAACAACCAGTCAGATCCCCTCCCCCTCCCGACACATACACCACTACCAACAACCAGTCAGATCCCCTCCCGACACATTCACCACTCCCAACAACCTGTCAGATCCCCCTCCTGACACATACACCACTACCAACAACCAGTCAGATCCCCCTCCCGACACATACACCACTACCAACAACCAGTCAGATCCCCCTCCCGACACATACACCACTACCAACAACCAGTCAGATCCCCCTCCCGACACATACACCACTACCAACAACCAGTCAGATCCCCCTCCCGACACATACACCACTCCTAACAACCAGTCAGATCCCCTTCCCCCTCTCGACACACACACCACTCCCAACAACCTGTCAGATCCCCCTCCCTCTCCCGGAACATACACCACTCCCAACAACCAGCCAGATCCCCCTCCCGACACATACACCACTCCCAACAACCAGTCAGATCCCCCTCCCGGCACATACACCACTCCCAACAACCAGTCAGATCCCCCTCCCCTCCCGACACATACACCACTCCCAACAACCAGTCAGATCCCCCTCCCGACACATACACCACTCCCAGCAACCAGTCAGATCCCCCTCCCGACACATACACCACTCCCAACAACCAGTCAGATCCCCCTCCCGACACATACACCACTCCCAACAACCAGTCAGATCCCCCTCCCGGCACATACACCACTCCCAACAACCAGTCAGATCCCCCTTTCGACACATACACCACTCCCAACAACCAGTCAGATCCCCCTCCCGGCATATACACCACTCCCAACAACCAGTCAGATCCCCTCCCCCTCCCGATACATACACCACTCCCAACAACCAGTCAGATCCCCCTCCCCCTCCCGACACATACACCACTCCCAACAACTAGTCAGATCCCCCTCCCGACACATACACTACTCCCAACAACCAGTCAGATCCCCCTCCCCTCCCGACACATACACCACTCCCAACAACCAGTCAGATCCACCCTCCCGGCACATACACCACTCCCAACAACCAGCCAGATCCCCCTCCCGGCACATACACCACTCCCAACAACCAGTCAGATCCCCTCCCGGCACATACACCACTCCCAACAACCAGTCAGATCCCCCTCCCCTCCCGACACATACACCACTCCCAACAACCAGTCAGATCCCCTCCCGACACATACACCACTCCCAACAACCAGTCAGATCCCCCTCCCGGCACATACACCACTCCCAACAACCAGTCAGATCTCCCTCCCGGCACATACACCACTACCAACAACCAGTCAGATCCCCTCCACATACATCACTACCAACAACCAGTCAGATCCCCCTCCCGGAACATACACCACTCCCAACAACCAGTCAGATCCCCCTCCCGACACATACACCACTCCCAACAACCAGTCAGATACCCCTCCCGTCACATACACCACTACCAACAACCAGTCAGATCCCCCTCCCGGAACATACACCACTACCAACAACCAGTCAGATCCCCCCTCCCGACACATACACCACTCCCAACAACCAGTCAGATCCCCCTCCCGGCACATACGGCACTCCCAAAAACCAGTCAGACCCCCCTCCCGGCACATACACCACTTCCAACAACCAGTCAGATCCCCCTCCCGACACATACACCACTCCCAACAACCAGTCAGATCCCCCTCTCCCTCCTGACACATACACGACTCCCAACAACCTGTCAGATCCCCATCCCGACAAATACACCACTCCCAACAACCAATCAGATCCCCCTCCCGACACATACACCACTCCCAACAACCAGTCAGATCCCCCTCCCGGAACATACATCACTCCCAACAACCAGTCAGATCCCCTCCCGGCACATACACCACTCCCAACAACCAGTCAGATCCCCCTCCCGGAACATACATCACTCCCAACAACCAGTCAGATCCCCTCCCGGCACATACACCACTCCCAACAACCAGTCAGATATCCCTCCCCTCCCGACACATACACCACTACCAACAACCAGTCAGATCCCCCTCCCGACACATACACCACTCCCAACAACCCGTCAGATCCCCCTCCCGACACATACACCACTCCCAACAACCAGTCAGATCCCCCTCCCGACACATACACCACTCCCAACAACCAGTCAGATCCCCTCCCGACACATACACCACTCCCAACAACCAGTCAGATCCCCTCCCCCTCCCGACACATACACCACTACCAACAACCAGTCAGATCCCCTCCCGACACATTCACCACTCCCAACAACCTGTCAGATCCCCCTCCTGACACATACACCACTACCAACAACCAGTCAGATCCCCCTCCCGACACATACACCACTACCAACAACCAGTCAGATCCCCCTCCCGACACATACACCACTACCAACAACCAGTCAGATCCCCCTCCCGACACATACACCACTACCAACAACCAGTCAGATCCCCCTCCCGACACATACACCACTCCTAACAACCAGTCAGATCCCCTTCCCCCTCTCGACACATACACCACTCCCAACAACCTGTCAGATCCCCCTCCCTCTCCCGGAACATACACCACTCCCAACAACCAGCCAGATCCCCCTCCCGACACATACACCACTCCCAACAACCAGTCAGATCCCCCTCCCGGCACATACACCACTCCCAACAACCAGTCAGATCCCCCTCCCCTCCCGACACATACACCACTCCCAACAACCAGTCAGATCCCCCTCCCGACACATACACCACTCCCAGCAACCAGTCAGATCCCCCTCCCGACACATACACCACTCCCAACAACCAGTCAGATCCCCCTCCCGACACATACACCACTCCCAACAACCAGTCAGATCCCCCTCCCGGCACATATACCACTCCCAACAACCAGTCAGATCCCCCTTCCGACACATACACCACTCCCAACAACCAGTCAGATCCCCCTCCCGGCATATACACCACTCCCAACAACCAGTCAGATCCCCTCCCCCTCCCGATACATACACCACTCCCAACAACCAGTCAGATCCCCCTCCCCCTCCCGACACATACACCACTCCCAACAACTAGTCAGATCCCCCTCCCGACACATACACTACTCCCAACAACCAGTCAGATCCCCCTCCCCTCCCGACACATACACCACTCCCAACAACCAGTCAGATCCACCCTCCCGGCACATACACCACTCCCAACAACCAGCCAGATCCCCCTCCCGGCACATACACCACTCCCAACAACCAGTCAGATCCCCTCCCGGCACATACACCACTCCCAACAACCAGTCAGATCCCCCTCCCCTCCCGACACATACACCACTCCCAACAACCAGTCAGATCCCCTCCCGACACATACACCACTCCCAACAACCAGTCAGATCCCCCTCCCGGCACATACACCACTCCCAACAACCAGTCAGATCCCCCTCCCGGCACATACACCACTACCAACAACCAGTCAGATCCCCCTCCCGGAACATACACCACTCCCAACAACCAGTCAGATCCCCCTCCCGACACATACACCACTGCCAACAACCAGTCAGATCCCCCTCCCGGCACATACACCACTACCAACAACCATTCAGATCCCCCTCCACATACATCACTACCAACAACCAGTCAGATCCCCCTCCCGGAACATACACTACTCCCAACAACCAGTCAGATCCCCCTCCCGACACATACACCACTCCCAACAACCAGTCAGATACCCCTCCCGGCACATACACCACTACCAACAACCAGTCAGATCCCCCTCCCGGAACATACACCACTACCAACAAACAGTCAGATCCCCCCTCCCGACACATACACCACTCCCAACAACCAGTCAGATCCCCCTCCCGGCACATACACCACTACCAACAACCAGTCAGATCCCCCTCCCGGAACATACACCACTACCAACAACCAGTCAGATCCCCCTCCTGACACATACACCACTCCCAACAACCAGTCAGATCCCCTCCCGGCACATACGGCACTCCAAAAACCAGTCAGACCCCCCTTCCGGCACATACACCACTTCCAACAACCAGTCAGATCCCCCTCCCGACACATACACCACTCCCAACAACCAGTCAGAGCCCCCTCCCCCTCCTGACACATACACCACTCCCAACAACCTGTCAGATCCCCCTCCCGACACATACACCACTCCCAACAACCAATCAGATCCCCCTCCCGACACATACACCACTCCCAACAACCAGTCAGATCCCCCTCCCGGCACATACACCACTTCCAACAACATGTCAGATCCCCCTCCCGACACATACACCACTCCCAACAACCAGTCAGATCCCCCTCCCGACACATACACCACTCCCAACAACCAGTCAGATCCCCCTCCCCCTCCCGACACATACACCACTCCCAACAACCAGTCAGATCCCCCTCCCGGAACATACATCACTCCCAACAACCAGTCAGATCCCCTCCCGGCACATACACCACTCCCAACAACCAGTCAGATATCCCTCCCCCTCCCGACACACACACCACTACCAACAACCAGTCAGATCCCCCTCCCGACACATACACCACTGCCAACAACCTGTCAGATCCCCCTCCCGACACATACACCACTCCCAACAACCAGTCAGATCCCCCTCCCGACACATACACCACTCCCAACAACCAGTCAGATCCCCTCCCGACACATACACCACTCCCAACAACCAGTCAGATCCCCCTCCCGCTCCCGACACATACACCACTACCAACAACCAGTCAGATCCCCTCCCGACACATTCACCACTCCCAACAACTTGTCAGATCCCCCTCCTGACACATACACCACTACCAACAACCAGTCAGATCCCCATCCCGACACATACACCACTACCAACAACCAGTCAGATCCCCCTCCCGACACATACACCACTACCAACAACCAGTCAGATCCCCCTCCCGACACATACACCACTACCAACAACCAGTCAGATCCCCCTCCCGACACATACACCACTCCTAACAACCAGTCAGATCCCCTTCCCCCTCTCGACACATACACCACTCCTAACAACCTGTCAGATCCCCCTCCCTCTCCCGGAACATACACCACTCCCAACAACCAGTCAGATCCCCCTCCCGACACATACACCACTCCCAACAACCAGTCAGATCCCCTCCCGGCACATACACCACTCCCAACAACCAGTCAGATCCCCCTCCCCTCCCGACACATACACCACTCCCAACAACCAGTCAGATCCCCCTCCCGACACATACACCACTCCCAGCAACCAGTCAGATCCCTCTCCCGACACATACACCACTCCCAACAACCAGTCAGATCCCCCTCCCGACACATACACCACTCCCAACAACCAGTCAGATCCCCCTCCCGGCACATATACCACTCCCAACAACCAGTCAGATCCCCCTTCCGACACATACACCACTCCCAACAACCAGTCAGATCCCCTCCCCCTCCCGACACATACACCACTCCCAACAACCAGTCAGATCCCCCTCCCGACACATACACTACTCCCAACAACCAGTCAGATCCCCCTCCCCCTCCCGACACATACACCACTCCCAACAACCAGTCAGATCCACCCTCCCGGCACATACACCACTCCCAACAACCAGCCAGATCCCCCTCCCGGCACATACACCACTCCCAACAACCAGTCAGATCCCCCTCCCGGCACATACACCACTCCCAACAACCAGTCAGATCCCCCTCCCCCTCCCGACACATACACCACTCCCAACAACCAGTCAGATCCCCTCCCGACACATACACCACTCCCAACAACCAGTCAGATCCCCCCTCCCGGCACATACACCACTCCCAACAACCAGTCAGATCCCCCTCCCGGCACATACACCACTACCAACAACCAGTCAGATCCCCTTCCCGGAACATACACCACTCCCAACAACCAGTCAGATCCCCCTCCCGACACATACACCACTGCCAACAACCAGTCAGATCCCCCTCCCGGCACATACACCACTACCAACAACCAGTCAGATCCCCCTCCACATACATCACTACCAACAACCAGTCAGATCCCCCTCCCGGAACATACACCACTCCCAACAACCAGTCAGATCCCCCTCCCGACACATACACCACTCCCGACAACCAGTCAGATACCCCTCCCGGCACATACACCACTACCAACAACCAGTCAGATCCCCCTCCCGGAACATACACCACTACCAACAAACAGTCAGATCCCCCCTCCCGACACATACACCACTCCCAACAACCAGTCAGATCCCCCTCCCGGCACATACAGCACTCCCAAAAACCAGTCAGACCCCCCTCCCGGCACATACACCACTTCCAACAACCAGTCAGTTCCCCCTCCCGACACATACACCACTCCCAACAACCAGTCAGATCCCGCTCCCCCTCCTGACACATACACCACTCCCAACAACCTGTCAGATCCCCCTCCCGACACATACACCACTCCCAACAACCAATCAGATCCCCCTCCCGACACATACACCACTCCCAACAACCAGTCAGATCCCCTCCCGGCACATACACCACTTCCAACAACCTGTCAGATCCCCCTCCCGACACATACACCACTCCCAACAACCAGTCAGATCCCCCTCCCGACACATACACCACTCCCAACAACCAGTCAGATCCCCCTCCCCTCCCGACACATACACCACTCCCAACAACCAGTCAGATCCCCCTCCCGGAACATACATCACTCCCAACAACCAGTCAGATCCCCTCCCGGCACATACACCACTCCCAACAACCAGTCAGATATCCCTCCCCCTCCCGACACATACACCACTACCAACAACCAGTCAGATCCCCTCCCGACACATACACCACTCCCAACAACCTGTCAGATCCCCCTCCCGACACATACACCACTCCCAACAACCAGTCAGATCCCCCTCCCGACACATACACCACTCCCAACAACCAGTCAGATCCCCCTCCCCCTCCCGACACAAACACCACTACCAACAACCTGTCAGATCCCCTCCCGACACATTCACCACTCCCAACAACCTGTCAGATCCCCATCCTGACACATACACCACTACCAACAACCAGTCAGATCCCCCTCCCGACACATACACCACTACCAACAACCAGTCAGATCCCCCTCCAGACACATACACCACTACCAACAACCAGTCAGATCCCCCTCCCGACACATACACCACTCCTAACAACCAGTCAGATCCCCTTTCCCCTCTCGACACATACACCACTCCCAACAACCTGTCAGATCCCCCTCCCCCTCCCGGAACATACACCACTCCCAACAACCAGTCAGATCCCCTCCCGACACATACACCACTCCCAACAACCAGTCAGATCCCCCTCCCGGCACATACACCACTCCCAACAACCAGTCAGATCCCCTCCCCTCCCGATACATACACCACTCCCAACAACCAGTCAGATCCCCCTCCCGACACATACACCACTCCCAGCAACCAGTCAGATCCCCCTCCCGACACATACACCACTCCCAACAACCAGTCAGATCCTCCTCCCGACACATACACCACTCCCAACAACCAGTCAGATCCCCCTCCCGGCACATATACCACTCCCAACAACCAGTCAGATCCCCCCTTCCGACACATACACCACTCCCAACAACCAGTCAGATCCCCCTCCCGGCATATACACCACTCCCAACAACCAGTCAGATCCCCCTCCCGACACATACACCACTCCCAACAACTAGTCAGATCCCCCTCCCGACACATACACCACTCCCAACATCCAGTCAGATCCCCCTCCCGACACATACACCACTCCCAACAACCAGTCAGATCCCCCTCCCGGGACATACACCACTGCCAACAACCAGTCAGATCCCCCTCCCGGTACATACAGCTGTACTTATTCACTTACTTCACGACTTTTCTCACTTCGCAGAACTACGACTACAAAATCCCGTTATTGCCTGGCGATAGGTACGGATATCGACATAGAAGCGATAATTTTGCTTATATCCGAAGTTCTTAATACGCTACATAAATCAACCACGGAAACCCACTACACATCTGTTTTATGATGCAGTCGCCGAAATACATCATGTATCTTCAATGAGGCGATTCATGTCTGCGGACCGGAATATGACGCTTTCTCGGCTGCGGCCTCGTCAACTTGACATCCTGATTGGCTTTCATTCACATCGAGGGGCGTCGCCGACGGGGGTCGGGGGTCCGGGCCCCCCACTCTCAAAAGCGGGGGGGGGGGGGGGGGGGGGGGGTCGACCCCGCTCCCCCCATTTCGCGGGGAAAGTTAACAATTTATCGTACAAATTGCCTTTGCAGCAGTCGAAATCCAGCTATCCACAGCCGAATACTTGACAATTTCGCGCCTTGGCGGTAATTGCTGGCCCCAGGGCCCATTCCTTTCATACAATATTAACTTTCAAGCGGGCTACATGTTAAGCTAGTCTGCCGAGTTCCGAGAAAGGCGACTCGAACGCAAAGAGCGGACATCGGCACACGGAAGCTGCTCCAGCGGTGCCCAGCTTGCTGGGCCGAAGAGCTAATAGTGGGGACCAGGTCTGGACCATCTCCCCAAGCCATCTCCCCCGAGGCTCCTCCAGATCCACAGGGACCATTTATGCGCGAAAAAGTCGTTCTGCCTCTTGCTTCTTTCCATTTGCACTGTTACCAACATTCTTTGTTACAGTTCGGCAGAGGCTCCGTCACAGGGGGCGGGGGGAGGGGGGGTGACGCGTCCCCCCAAGCATTTCCGGATTTTAACATTACGCCTATGGGCGTTGCATGGAAAGAATCGACTTCAGAATGCCTCTGTCCCCCCCAACTTTCGGAAGGTGGCGGCGCCCCTCCAGTTCGGTACTTACATATGTTAATGTATGCAGTTAGTATTATCATATGTTCTATTGCACGCTGACTGCCACCGGTCATCGTGACTTACCATCCGAGGCTAATGTATACGAAAAACTACCTTCATTTCAATAGTTTTCATCATAACGAGATGTGCAACCAGGAAAAGGTGTTACCTGAGGTTTGGCTCCACTCTTGGTCTGGTTCCAATATTAAAAGTTTTGCACGACCTAAAATGTAAATTTTCACGCCGCTTCGCGTCGTCACATCAGTGGCCATCGTCATCGTCTTCGGTTCTTCGTGACCCTGAATTAAATGAATAGCATTTTTAGCTTCTTATCCTTTATGCAAGGCCCACCGCCTATGCTTCTGGGTTTTATCAGGCAAACCCGTACAAAGTTCGCGACGCTTCGCGGCGCTAAATAACAAGTACCTACTATAACATGAATATCCATATTAAAAATGCTGTCAAGACTTAAATACACGCAGAAAAAGGGTGGTACATTTTCGTCATTTCAGCCGACCCCCCCCCCCCCCCCCCCCCTCCTCACACTCAAATATTATCCGCGACGCCCCTGTTCACATCCATCAATTATCGAAAAGACCTGGCTATATAACTAGCTAATTCCGTGAATTAGCCTATCGTCTAGTTGTATGAACGTTACTGATGCATAGTATTATTAGAAAAAGCTTGACTTGACTTATGTATGCAGCTAGCCTATACATGTATGCTATATATGTATACATGTATGCAGCTAACCTATATACGATTATAATTACTTGACCGACATATGTACATCTACCTATACATCCGAGTGTAACCTGTAAACAGCAACTGGCCTGATCCGACTAGACATAGGTATGTACGTTTGCAGGTGATGTGTGTAGTACAGCAGCAGCTTGTCAGTCCAGTATGTACGTTTGCAGGTGATGTGTGTAGTACAGCAGCTTGTCAGTCCAGTAGGTACGTTTGCAGGTGATGTGTGTAGTACAGAAGCTTGCCAGTCCAGTAGGTACGTTTGCAGGTGATGTGTGTAGTACAGCAGCTTGTCAGTCCAGTAGGTACGTTTGCAGGAGATGTGTGTAGTACAGCAGCAGCTTGTCAGTCCTGTATGTACGTTTGCAGGTGATGTGTGTAGTACAGCAGCTTGTCAGTCCAGTATGTACGTTTGTAGGTGATGTGTGTAGTACAGAAGCTTGTCAGTTTAGTATGTACGTTTGTAGGTGATGTGTGTAGTACAGAAGCTTGTCAGTCCAGTAGGTACGTTTGCAGGTGATGTGTGTAGTACAGAAGCTTGCCAGTCCAGTAGGTACGTTTGCAGGTGATGTGTGTAGTACAGCAGCTTGTCAGTCCAGTAGGTACGTTTGCAGGTGATGTGTGTAGTACAGCAGCTTGTCAGTCCAGTATGTACGTTTGTAGGTGATGTGTGTAGTACAGCAGCTTGTCAGTCCAGTAGGTACGTTTGCAGGAGATGTGTGTAGTACAGCAGCAGCTTGTCAGTCCTGTATGTACGTTTGCAGGTGATGTGTGTAGTACAGAAGCTTGTCAGTTTAGTATGTACGTTTGTAGGTGATGTGTGTAGTACAGAAGCTTGTCAGTCCAGTAGGTACGTTTGCAGGTGATGTGTGTAGTACAGCAGCTTGTCAGTCCGGTATGTTCGTTTGCAGGTGATGTGGGTAGTACAGCAGCAGCTTGTCAGTCCGGTATGTTCGTTTGCAGGTGATGTGTGTAGTACAGCAGCTTGTCAGTCAAGTATGTACGTTTGCAGGTGATGTGTGTAGTACAGAAGCTTGTCAGTTTAGTATGTACGTTTGTAGGTGATGTGTGTAGTACAGAAGCTTGTCAGTCCGGTATGTTCGTTTGCAGGAGATGTGTGTAGTACAGCAGCTTGTCAGTCCAGTAGGTACGTTTGCAGGTGATGTGTGTAGTACAGAAGCTTGTCAGTCCAGTATGTACGTTTGCAGGTGATGTGTGTAGTACAGAAGCTTGTCAGTTTAGTATGTACGTTTGTAGGTGATGTGTGTAGTACAGAAGCTTGTCAGTCCAGTATGTACGTTTGTAGGTGATGTGTGTAGTACAGAAGCTTGTCAGTCCAGTAGGTACGTTTGCAGGTGATGTGTGTAGTACAGAAGCTTGTCAGTTTAGTATGTACGTTTGTAGGTGATGTGTGTAGTACAGAAGCTTGTCAGTTTAGTATGTACGTTTGTAGGTGATGTGTGTAGTACAGAAGCTTGTCAGTCCAGTAGGTACGTTTGTAGGTGATGTGTGTAGTACAGAAGCTTGTCAGTCCGGTATGTTCGTTTGCAGGTGATGTGTGTAGTACAGCAGCTTGTCAGTCCAGTAGGTACGTTTGCAGGTGATGTGTGTAGTACAGCAGCTTGTCAGTCCAGTATGTACGTTTGCAGGTGATGTGTGTAGTACAGCAGCTTGTCAGTCCAGTATGTACGTTTGTAGGTGATGTGTGTAGTACAGCAGCTTGTCAGTCCGGTATGTTCGTTTGTAGGTGATGTGTGTAGTACAGCAGCTTGTCAGTCCAGTAGGTACGTTTGCAGGTGATGTGTGTAGTACAGCAGCTTGTCAGTCCAGTATGTACGTTTGCAGGTGATGTGTGTAGTACAGAAGCTTGTCAGTCCAGTAGGTACGTTTGTAGGTGATGTGTGTAGTACAGCAGCAGCTTGTCAGTCCAGTATGTTCGTTTGCAGGTGATGTGTGTAGTACAGCAGCTTGTCAGTCCAGTAGGTACGTTTGTAGGTGATGTGTGTCGTACAGCAGCTTGTCAGTCCGGTATGTTCGTTTGCAGGTGATGTGTGTAGTACAGCAGCAGCAGCTTGTCAGTCCGGTATGTTCATTTGCAGGTGATGTGTGTAGTACAGCAGCTTGTCAGTCAAGTATGTACGTTTGCAGGTGATGTGTGTAGTACAGAAGCTTGTCAGTTTAGTATGTACGTTTGCAGGTGATGTGTGTAGTACAGCAGCTTGTCAGTCCGGTATGTTCGTTTGCAGGTGATGTGTGTAGTACAGCAGCTTGTCAGTCCAGTAGGTACGTTTGCAGGTGATGTGTGTAGTACAGAAGCTTGTCAGTCCAGTATGTACGTTTGCAGGTGATGTGTGTAGTACAGAAGCTTGTCAGTTTAGTATGTACGTTTGTAGGTGATGTGTGTAGTACAGAAGCTTGTCAGTCCAGTATGTACGTTTGTAGGTGATGTGTGTAGTACAGAAGCTTGTCAGTCCAGTAGGTACGTTTGCAGGTGATGTGTGTAGTACAGAAGCTTGTCAGTTTAGTATGTACGTTTGTAGGTGATGTGTGTCGTACAGCAGCTTGTCAGTCCAGTATGTTCGTTTGCAGGTGATGTGTGTAGTACAGAAGCTTGTCAGTCCGGTATGTTCATTTGCAGGTGATGTGTGTAGTACAGCAGCTTGTCAGTCCAGTAGGTATGTTTGTAGGTGATGTGTGTAGTACAGCAGCTTGTCAGTCCGGTATGTTCGTTTGCAGGTGATGTGTGTAGTACAGAAGCTTGTCAGTCCAGTAGGTACGTTTGTAGGTGATGTGTGTAGTACAGCAGCAGCTTGTCAGTCCAGTAGGTACGTTTGTAGGTGATGTGTGTAGTACAGAAGCTTGTCAGTCCAGTAGGTACGTTTGTAGGTGATGTGTGTAGTACAGCAGCAGCTTGTCAGTCCAGTATGTTCGTTTGCAGGTGATGTGTGTAGTACAGCAGCTTGTCAGTCCGGTATGTACGTTTGTAGGTGATGTGTGTAGTACAGAAGCTTGTCAGTCCAGTAGGTACGTTTGCAGGTGATGTGTGTAGTACAGCAGCTTGTCAGTCCGGTATGTTCATTTGCAGGTGATGTGTGTAGTACAGCAGCTTGTCAGTCAAGTATGTACGTTTGCAGGTGATGTGTGTAGTACAGAAGCTTGTCAGTTTAGTATGTACGTTTGCAGGTGATGTGTGTAGTACAGCAGCTTGTCAGTCCGGTATGTTCGTTTGCAGGTGATGTGTGTAGTACAGCAGCTTGTCAGTCCAGTATGTTCGTTTGCAGGTGATGTGTGTAGTACAGAAGCTTGTCAGTCCAGTATGTTCGTTTGCAGGTGATGTGTGTAGTACAGCAGCTTGTCAGTCCGGTATGTTCGTTTGCAGGTGATGTGTGTAGTACAGAAGCTTGTCAGTCCAGTAGGTACGTTTGCAGGTGATGTGTGTAGTACAGAAGCTTGTCAGTCCGGTATGTTCGTTTGCAGGTGATGTGTGTAGTACAGAAGCTTGTCAGTCCAGTAGGTATGTTTGCAGGTGATGTGTGTAGTACAGAAGCTTGTCAGTCCAGTAGGTTCGTTTGCAGGAGATGTGTGCAGTACAGCAGCTTGTCAGTCCAGTAGGTACGTTTGCAGGTGATGTGTGTAGTACAGCAGCTTGTCAGTCCGGTATGTTCGTTTGCAGGTGATGTGTGTAGTACAGCAGCTTGTCAGTCCAGTAGGTACGTTTGTAGGTGATGTGTGTAGTACAGAAGCTTGTCAGTTTAGTATGTACGTTTGTAGGTGATGTGTGTAGTACAGCAGCTTGTCAGTCCGGTATGTTCGTTTGCAGGTGATGTGTGTAGTACAGCAGCTTGTCAGTCCAGTAGGTACGTTTGTAGGTGATGTGTGTAGTACAGAAGCTTGTCAGTTTAGTATGTACGTTTGTAGGTGATGTGTGTAGTACAGAAGCTTGTCAGTTTAGTATGTACGTTTGCAGGTGATGTGTGTAGTACAGAAGCTTGTCAGTTTAGTATGTACGTTTGTAGGTGATGTGTGTAGTACAGCAGCTTGTCAGTCCAGTAGGTACGTTTGTAGGTGATGTGTGTAGTACAGAAGCTTGTCAGTCCAGTATGTTCGTTTGCAGGTGATGTGTGTAGTACAGCAGCAGCTTGTCAGTCCAGTAGGTACGTTTGCAGGTGATGTGTGTAGTACAGCAGCTTGTCAGTCCAGTAGGTACGTTTGTAGGTGATGTGTGTAGTACAGCAGCTTGTCAGTCCAGTAGGTACGTTTGCAGGTGATGTGTGTAGTACAGCAGCTTGTCAGTCCAGTATGTACGTTTGTAGGTGATGTGTGTAGTACAGCAGCTTGTCAGTCCAGTAGGTACGTTTGCAGGAGATGTGTGTAGTACAGCAGCAGCTTGTCAGTCCTGTATGTACGTTTGCAGGTGATGTGTGTAGTACAGAAGCTTGTCAGTTTAGTATGTACGTTTGTAGGTGATGTGTGTAGTACAGAAGCTTGTCAGTCCAGTAGGTACGTTTGCAGGTGATGTGTGTAGTACAGCAGCTTGTCAGTCCGGTATGTTCGTTTGCAGGTGATGTGGGTAGTACAGCAGCAGCTTGTCAGTCCGGTATGTTCGTTTGCAGGTGATGTGTGTAGTACAGCAGCTTGTCAGTCAAGTATGTACGTTTGCAGGTGATGTGTGTAGTACAGAAGCTTGTCAGTTTAGTATGTACGTTTGTAGGTGATGTGTGTAGTACAGAAGCTTGTCAGTCCGGTATGTTCGTTTGCAGGAGATGTGTGTAGTACAGCAGCTTGTCAGTCCAGTAGGTACGTTTGCAGGTGATGTGTGTAGTACAGAAGCTTGTCAGTCCAGTATGTACGTTTGCAGGTGATGTGTGTAGTACAGAAGCTTGTCAGTTTAGTATGTACGTTTGTAGGTGATGTGTGTAGTACAGAAGCTTGTCAGTCCAGTATGTACGTTTGTAGGTGATGTGTGTAGTACAGAAGCTTGTCAGTCCAGTAGGTACGTTTGCAGGTGATGTGTGTAGTACAGAAGCTTGTCAGTTTAGTATGTACGTTTGTAGGTGATGTGTGTAGTACAGAAGCTTGTCAGTTTAGTATGTACGTTTGTAGGTGATGTGTGTAGTACAGAAGCTTGTCAGTCCAGTAGGTACGTTTGTAGGTGATGTGTGTAGTACAGAAGCTTGTCAGTCCGGTATGTTCGTTTGCAGGTGATGTGTGTAGTACAGCAGCTTGTCAGTCCAGTAGGTACGTTTGCAGGTGATGTGTGTAGTACAGCAGCTTGTCAGTCCAGTATGTACGTTTGCAGGTGATGTGTGTAGTACAGCAGCTTGTCAGTCCAGTATGTACGTTTGTAGGTGATGTGTGTAGTACAGCAGCTTGTCAGTCCGGTATGTTCGTTTGTAGGTGATGTGTGTAGTACAGCAGCTTGTCAGTCCAGTAGGTACGTTTGCAGGTGATGTGTGTAGTACAGCAGCTTGTCAGTCCAGTATGTACGTTTGCAGGTGATGTGTGTAGTACAGAAGCTTGTCAGTCCAGTAGGTACGTTTGTAGGTGATGTGTGTAGTACAGCAGCAGCTTGTCAGTCCAGTATGTTCGTTTGCAGGTGATGTGTGTAGTACAGCAGCTTGTCAGTCCAGTAGGTACGTTTGTAGGTGATGTGTGTCGTACAGCAGCTTGTCAGTCCGGTATGTTCGTTTGCAGGTGATGTGTGTAGTACAGCAGCAGCAGCTTGTCAGTCCGGTATGTTCATTTGCAGGTGATGTGTGTAGTACAGCAGCTTGTCAGTCAAGTATGTACGTTTGCAGGTGATGTGTGTAGTACAGAAGCTTGTCAGTTTAGTATGTACGTTTGCAGGTGATGTGTGTAGTACAGCAGCTTGTCAGTCCGGTATGTTCGTTTGCAGGTGATGTGTGTAGTACAGCAGCTTGTCAGTCCAGTAGGTACGTTTGCAGGTGATGTGTGTAGTACAGAAGCTTGTCAGTCCAGTATGTACGTTTGCAGGTGATGTGTGTAGTACAGAAGCTTGTCAGTTTAGTATGTACGTTTGTAGGTGATGTGTGTAGTACAGAAGCTTGTCAGTCCAGTATGTACGTTTGTAGGTGATGTGTGTAGTACAGAAGCTTGTCAGTCCAGTAGGTACGTTTGCAGGTGATGTGTGTAGTACAGAAGCTTGTCAGTTTAGTATGTACGTTTGTAGGTGATGTGTGTCGTACAGCAGCTTGTCAGTCCAGTATGTTCGTTTGCAGGTGATGTGTGTAGTACAGAAGCTTGTCAGTCCGGTATGTTCATTTGCAGGTGATGTGTGTAGTACAGCAGCTTGTCAGTCCAGTAGGTATGTTTGTAGGTGATGTGTGTAGTACAGCAGCTTGTCAGTCCGGTATGTTCGTTTGCAGGTGATGTGTGTAGTACAGAAGCTTGTCAGTCCAGTAGGTACGTTTGTAGGTGATGTGTGTAGTACAGCAGCAGCTTGTCAGTCCAGTAGGTACGTTTGTAGGTGATGTGTGTAGTACAGAAGCTTGTCAGTCCAGTAGGTACGTTTGTAGGTGATGTGTGTAGTACAGCAGCAGCTTGTCAGTCCAGTATGTTCGTTTGCAGGTGATGTGTGTAGTACAGCAGCTTGTCAGTCCGGTATGTTCATTTGCAGGTGATGTGTGTAGTACAGCAGCTTGTCAGTCAAGTATGTACGTTTGCAGGTGATGTGTGTAGTACAGAAGCTTGTCAGTTTAGTATGTACGTTTGCAGGTGATGTGTGTAGTACAGCAGCTTGTCAGTCCGGTATGTTCGTTTGCAGGTGATGTGTGTAGTACAGCAGCTTGTCAGTCCAGTATGTTCGTTTGCAGGTGATGTGTGTAGTACAGAAGCTTGTCAGTCCAGTATGTTCGTTTGCAGGTGATGTGTGTAGTACAGCAGCTTGTCAGTCCGGTATGTTCGTTTGCAGGTGATGTGTGTAGTACAGAAGCTTGTCAGTCCAGTAGGTACGTTTGCAGGTGATGTGTGTAGTACAGAAGCTTGTCAGTCCGGTATGTTCGTTTGCAGGTGATGTGTGTAGTACAGAAGCTTGTCAGTCCAGTAGGTATGTTTGCAGGTGATGTGTGTAGTACAGAAGCTTGTCAGTCCAGTAGGTTCGTTTGCAGGAGATGTGTGCAGTACAGCAGCTTGTCAGTCCAGTAGGTACGTTTGCAGGTGATGTGTGTAGTACAGCAGCTTGTCAGTCCGGTATGTTCGTTTGCAGGTGATGTGTGTAGTACAGCAGCTTGTCAGTCCAGTAGGTACGTTTGTAGGTGATGTGTGTAGTACAGAAGCTTGTCAGTTTAGTATGTACGTTTGTAGGTGATGTGTGTAGTACAGCAGCTTGTCAGTCCGGTATGTTCGTTTGCAGGTGATGTGTGTAGTACAGCAGCTTGTCAGTCCAGTAGGTACGTTTGTAGGTGATGTGTGTAGTACAGAAGCTTGTCAGTTTAGTATGTACGTTTGTAGGTGATGTGTGTAGTACAGAAGCTTGTCAGTTTAGTATGTACGTTTGCAGGTGATGTGTGTAGTACAGAAGCTTGTCAGTTTAGTATGTACGTTTGTAGGTGATGTGTGTAGTACAGCAGCTTGTCAGTCCAGTAGGTACGTTTGTAGGTGATGTGTGTAGTACAGAAGCTTGTCAGTCCAGTATGTTCGTTTGCAGGTGATGTGTGTAGTACAGCAGCAGCTTGTCAGTCCAGTAGGTACGTTTGCAGGTGATGTGTGTAGTACAGCAGCTTGTCAGTCCAGTAGGTACGTTTGTAGGTGATGTGTGTAGTACAGAAGCTTGTCAGTCCGGTATGTTTGTTTGTAGGTGATGTGTGTAGTACAGCAGCTTGTCAGTCCGGTATGTTCGTTTGCAGGAGATGTGTGTAGTACAGCAGCTTGTCAGTCCGGTATGTTCGTTTGCAGGTGATGTGTGTAGTACAGCAGCAGCTTGTTAGTCCGGTATGTTCGTTTGCAGGTGATGTGTGTAGTACAGAAGCTTGTCAGTCCGGTAGGTACATTTGCAGGTGATGTGTGTAGTACAGCAGCTTGTCAGTCCAGTAGGTACGTTTGCAGGAGATGTGTGTAGTACAGCAGCTTGTCAGTCCGGTATGTTCGTTTGCAGGTGATGTGGGTAGTACAGCAGCAGCTTGTCAGTCCAGTAGGTACGTTTGCAGGTGATGTGTGTAGTACAGAAGCTTGTCAGTCCGGTATGTTCGTTTGCAGGTGATGTGGGTAGTACAGCAGCAGCTTGTCAGTCCAGTAGGTACGTTTGCAGGTGATGTGTGTAGTACAGAAGCTTGTCAGTCCAGTAGGTTCGTTTGCAGGTGATGTGTGTAGTACAGCAGCTTGTCAGTCCAGTAGGTACGTTTGTAGGTGATGTGTGTAGTACAGAATCTTGTCAGTCCGGTATGTTCGTTTGCAGGAGATGTGTGTAGTACAGCAGCTTGTCAGTCCGGTATGTTCGTTTGCAGGAGATGTGTGTAGTACAACAGCTTGTCAGTCCAGTAGGTACGTTTGTAGGTGATGTGTGTAGTACAGAAGCTTGTCAGTCCAGTATGTACGTTTGCAGGTGATGTGTGTAGTACAGCAGCTTGTCAGTCCAGTAGGTACGTTTGCAGGAGATGTGTGTAGTACAGCAGCAGCTTGTCAGTCCAGTATGTACGTTTGTAGGTGATGTGTGTAGTACAGAAGCTTGTCAGTCCAGTATGTACGTTTGCAGGTGATGTGTGTAGTACAGCAGCAGCTTGTCAGTCCGGTATGTTCGTTTGCAGGATACGTGTGTAGTGCAGCAGCTTGTCAGTCCAGTATGTACGTTTGTAGGTGATGTGTGTAGTACAGAAGCTTGCCAGTCCAGTATGTACGTTTGTAGGTGATGTGTGTAGTACAGCAGCTTGTCAGTCCGGTATGTTCGTTTGCAGGTGATGTGTGTAGTACAGCAGCAGCAGCTTGTCAGTCCGGTATGTTCGTTTGCAGGTGATGTGTGTAGTACAGAAGCTTGTCAGTCCAGTATGTACGTTAGCAGGTGATGTGTGTAGTACAGCAGCAGCTTGTCAGTCCGGTATGTTCGTTTGCAGGTGATGTGTGTAGTACAGCAGCTTGTCAGTCCAGTAGGTACGTTTGCAGGAGATGTGTGTAGTACAGCAGCAGCTTGTCAGTCCAGTATGTACGTTTGTAGGTGATGTGTGTAGTACAGCAGCAGCTTGTCAGTCCGGTATGTACGTTTGCAGGTGATGTGTGTAGTACAGAAGCTTGTCAGTCCAGTATGTACGTTTGCAGGTGATGTGTGTAGTACAGAAGCTTGTCAGTCCAGTATGTACGTTTGCAGGTGATGTGTGTAGTACAGAAGCTTGTCAGTCCAGTATGTACGTTTGCAGGTGATGTGTGTAGTACAGCAGCTTGTCAGTCCAGTAGGTACGTTTGCAGGTGATGTGTGTAGTACAGCAGCTTGTCAGTCCAGTAGGTACGTTTGCAGGTGATGTGTGTAGTACAGAAGCTTGTCAGTCCAGTAGGTACGTTTGCAGGTGATGTGTGTAGTACAGCAGCAGCTTGTCAGTCCAGTAGGTACGTTTGCAGGTGATGTGTGTAGTACAGCAGCTTGTCAGTCCGGTATGTTCGTTTGTAGGTGATGTGTGTAGTACAGAAGCTTGTCAGTCCAGTATGTTCGTTTGCAGGAGATGTGTGTAGTACAGCAGCAGCTTGTCAGTCCGGTATGTTCGTTTGCAGGTGATGTGTGTAGTACAGAAGCTTGTCAGTCCAGTATGTTCGTTTGCAGGTGATGTGTGTAGTACAGAAGCTTGTCAGTCCGGTATGTACGTTTGCAGGTGATGTGTGTAGTACAGAAGCTTGTCAGTCCAGTATGTTCGTTTGCAGGAGATGTGTGTAGTACAGCAGCAGCTTGTCAGTCCGGTATGTTCGTTTGCAGGTGATGTGTGTAGTACAGAAGCTTGTCAGTCCAGTATGTTCGTTTGCAGGTGATGTGTGTAGTACAGAAGCTTGTCAGTCCGGTATGTACGTTTGTAGGTGATGTGTGTAGTACAGAAGCTTGTCAGTCCAGTATGTTCGTTTGTAGGTGATGTGTGTAGTACAGCCGCTTGTCAGTCCGGTATGTTCGTTTGCAGGTGATGTGTGTAGTACAGCAGCTTGTCAGTCCAGTAGGTACGTTTGCAGGTGATGTGTGTAGTACAGAAGCTTGTCAGTCCTGTATGTACGTTTGCAGGTGATGTGTGTAGTACAGCAGCTTGTCAGTCCAGTAGGTACGTTTGCAGGTGATGTGTGTAGTACAGAAGCTTGTCAGTCCGGTATGTACGTTTGTAGGTGATGTGTGTAGTACAGAAGCTTGTCAGTCCAGTATGTTCGTTTGCAGGTGATGTGTGTAGTACAGCAGCTTGTCAGTCCAGTAGGTACGTTTGCAGGTGATGTGTGTAGTACAGAAGCTTGTCAGTTTAGTATGTACGTTTGTAGGTGATGTGTGTAGTACAGCAGCTTGTCAGTCCAGTAGGTACGTTTGCAGGTGATGTGTGCAGTACAGCAGCTTGTCAGTCCGGTATGTTCGTTTGCAGGTGATGTGGGTAGTACAGCAGCTTGTCAGTCCGGTATGTTTGTTTGCAGGTGATGTGTGTAGTACAGAAGCTTGTCAGTCCAGTAGGTATGTTTGCAGGTGATGTGTGTAGTACAGAAGCTTGTCAGTCCGGTATGTTCGTTTGCAGGTGATGTGTGTAGTACAGAAGCTTGTCAGTCCAGTAGGTATGTTTGTAGGTGATGTGTGTAGTACAGCAGCTTGTCAGTCCGGTATGTTTGTTTGCAGGATATGTGTGTAGTACAGAAGCTTGTCAGTCCGGTATGTTCGTTTGCAGGTGATGTGTGTAGTACAGAAGCTTGTCAGTCCAGTAGGTATGTTTGCAGGTGATGTGTGTAGTACAGAAGCTTGTCAGTCCAGTAGGTTCGTTTGCAGGAGATGTGTGCAGTACAGCAGCTTGTCAGTCCAGTAGGTACGTTTGCAGGTGATGTGTGTAGTACAGCAGCTTGTCAGTCCAGTATGTTCGTTTGCAGGTGATGTGTGTAGTACAGCAGCTTGTCAGTCCAGTAGGTACGTTTGCAGGTGATGTGTGTAGTACAGCAGCAGCTTGTCAGTCCAGTAGGTACGTTTGCAGGTGATGTGTGTAGTACAGCAGCTTGTCAGTCCAGTATGTTCGTTTGCAGGTGATGTGTGTAGTACAGCAGCTTGTCAGTCCAGTAGGTACGTTTGCAGGTGATGTGTGTAGTACAGCAGCAGCTTGTCAGTCCAGTAGGTACGTTTGCAGGTGATGTGTGTAGTACAGCAGCTTGTCAGTCCAGTATGTTCGTTTGCAGGTGATGTGTGTAGTACAGCAGCTTGTCAGTCCAGTAGGTACGTTTGCAGGTGATGTGTGTAGTACAGCAGCAGCTTGTCAGTCCAGTATGTTCGTTTGTAGGTGATGTGTGTAGTACAGAAGCTTGTCAGTCCAGTAGGTACGTTTGCAGGTGATGTGTGTAGTACAGCAGCAGCTTGTCAGTCCAGTAGGTACGTTTGCAGGTGATGTGTGTAGTACAGCAGCTTGTCAGTCCAGTATGTTCGTTTGCAGGTGATGTGTGTAGTACAGCAGCTTGTCAGTCCGGTATGTTCGTTTGCAGGATACGTGTGTAGTACAGAAGCTTGTCAGTCCAGTATGTACGTTTGCAGGTGATGTGTATAGTACAGCAGCTTGTCAGTCCGGTATGTTCGTTTGCAGGTGATGTGTGTAGTACAGCAGCTTGTCAGTCCGGTATGTTCGTTTGCAGGTGATATGTGTAGTACAGCAGCTCGTCAGTCCAGTAGGTACGTTTTTCGAACCCGGGACTCCAGCGCCAAATATAGCATGGCAGCAGATAGCCCTGACGACGCACTACACACAAATACCAAATTTGGTGCGTCTAGCTTTCATAACTCCCGAGTAGTGGCCGACCGAATTGAGGAACCCGCTAAAAAAAAAGTTGCACGTGCCTGCCGCACGTGTTTTGGGGGCGCCATCGTCGCCACTCATCAAGGTCACCCCGCAGCCATGAGGAATACTCGCTCACCGATTTTGGTCGCGTTGAGTCCACTGGCATGGGCGGCACGGCTGGGTAAGCAGACTTTGCAGTGGCCACGTGGCGGCACGTGGCACGTGCCACGTAGCACCGATCGAACGGCGACCGACAGCATCATCTGTCACTCGCCGAGCTCTATCGGTGTACCAAATTTGGTGCGGCTAGCGCAAAAAAAAATCCGGCAATCAGAGGACCCCTGGGATATCAGATTAACCCCCCTAGGAGAGGTCACGTGCCCCCTCGAAGAAAACAAACAATATCGTTTTTCGGCACCCATGTGGACTACCCGCCCACCGAGTTTGGTCGCCCTGCACCCAATGGTATGGGCTGGGCAAGCAGATTTTGCAGTGGCCACGTGGCGGCACGTGGCACCGATCGAGCGGCGACCGGCACCATCATCTGTCACTCGTCGAGCTCTATCGGTGTATCAATTTTGGTGTCGCTACATCAAAATTTCCCGAAATCCGAGGACCCCACGCGATAAAAGGTTTACCCCCCTGGGGGCTTTTGTTTACCCCCCTCGGGGTCGGCAACCGCAAAAGATTTTCCGCACCCATGTGGACTACCCGCCCACCGAATTTGGTCGCCCTGCGTCCACTGGTATGGGCGGCACGTGTGGGCAAATGGATTTTGCAATGTCCCACGTGGCGGCACGCACCACGTGCCACGTGGCACCGATCGACCGGCCACCGGCAATGGCACCTGGGGGCCGAACTGGCGCATCGGACGGTGCCACGCGCGTGTTGCTGTGCCTCTTCGTCAGCGAGCTGTGGCCAAACGCCTCAGACAGACAAACAGACAGACAGACATACAAAGTCACTACACCAATAGGCTGCCCCAGTATACACCTCTGGTATTTGACTTCGTCAAAACCTACGGTTTTGACTAGTGCGGACCCATCTTTGTGATCGGGTTTGGGTCCGGGGCAAAACCCTAGCCATCATTTCACGAGGAAACAGATTTTGCATGGCCACGTGCCACGTGGCACCGACCGGCACCATCAACTGTCACTCGCCGAGTTCTATCGGTGTACCAAATTTGGTGTCGCTACATCAAAATTTCCCGAAATCCGAGGACCCCACGCGATAAAAGGTTTACCCCCCTGGGGGCTTTTGTTTACCCCCTCGGGGTCGGCAACCGCAAAGGATGTTCCGCTCCCATGTGGACTACCTGCCCACCGAGTTTGGTCGTCCTGCGTCCACACGTGTGGGCGGCACGTGTGGGCAAATGGATTTTGCAATGGCCCACGAGGCGGCTCGTGCTACGTGCCACGTGGCACCGATCGACCGGCCACCGGCACCGGCACCTGAAGGGCCGAACTGGCGCATCGGACGGTACCACGCGCGTGCTGCTGTGCCTTTTCGTCAGCGAGCTGTGGCCAAACGGCTCAGACAAACAAACAGACAGACAAACATACAGACAGACAAAGTCACTACACAAATAGGCTGCTGCCCCAGTATAAACCTCTGGTATTTGACTTTGTCAAAACCTACGGTTTTGACTAGTGCGGACCCATTTCGGTGGATCGGGTTTGGGTCCGGGGCAAAACCGTAGCCATCATTTCACGAGGAAGCAGATTTTGCATGGTCACGTGGCGGCACGTGGCACCGACCGGCACCATCAACTGTCACTCGCCGAGCTTTATCGGTGTACCAAATTTGGTGTCGCTACATCAAAATTTCCCGAAATCCGAGGACCCCCACACGATAAAAGGTTTACCCCCTGGGGGCTTTCGTTTGCCCCCCCTCGGGGTCGGCAACCACAAAGGATTTTCCGCACCCATGTGGACTACCCGCCCACCGAATTTGGTCGCCCTGCGTCCACACGTGTGGGCGGCACATGTGGGCAAATGGATTTTGCAATGTCCCACGTGGCGGCACGTACCACGTGCCACGTGGCACCAATCGACCGGCCACCGGCACCGGCACCTGGGGGCCGAACTGGCGCATCGAACGGTGCCACGCGCGTGTTGCTGTGCCTCTTTGTCAGCGAGCTGTGGCCAAACGCCTCAGACAGACAAACAGACAGACAAACAAACATACAAAGTCACTACACAAATAGGCTGCTGCCCCAGTATAAACCTCTGGTATTTTACTTTGTCAAAACCTACGGTTTTGACTAGTGCGGACCCATTTCGGTGGATCGGGTTTGGGTCTGGGGCAAAACCGTAGCCATATACTACGGTTTTGATAAGCCCACGTGGCGGCACGTGGCACGTGCCACGTAGCACCGACCGAGCGGAGACCGGCACCATCATCTGTCACTCGCCGAGCTCTATCGGTTACCCAAATTTGGTGTCGCTACATCAAAATTTCCCGAAATCCGAGGACCCCACGCGATAAAAGGTTTACCCCCCCCCTGGGGGCTTTCGTTTGCCCCCCTCGGGGTCGGCAACCGCAAAGGATTTTCCGCACCCATGTGGACTACCCGCCCACCGAATTTGGTCGCCCTGCGTCCACACGTGTGGGCGGCACGTGTGGGCAAATGGATTTTGCAATGTCCCACGTGGCGGCACGTACCACGTGCCACGTGGCACCAATCGACCGGCCACCGGCACCGTCACCTGGGGGCCGAACTGGCGCATCGGACGGTGCCACGCGCGTGTTGCTGTGCCTCTTCGTCAGCGAGCTGTGGCCAAACGCCTCAGACAGACAAACAAACAAACAAACAGACAGACATACAAAGTCACTACACAAATAGGCTGCTGCCCCAGTATAAACCTCCGGTATTGGACTTTGTCAAAACCTACGGTTTTGACTAGGCGGACCCATTTCGGTGGATCGGGTTTGGGTCCGGGGCAAAACCGTAGCCATTTGTTGGAACGTCACGAGGAGCGCCGAAAAACAAATTTGGACAAGAAAAGATAAGAAAAAGCAAATGCCCTTGATGGGATTCGAACCCGGGACTCCAGTGACAAATAAAGAATGGCAGCAGCTACCTGACCCTGACCCTGACCACGCACTACACACAAATAACAAAATTGGTGCGGCTAGCTGTCATAACTCACGAGTTATGGCCGACCGATTTGAAGACCCCGCTGACAAAGTTGCACGTGCCAGCCGCACGTGCTTTGGAGGCGCCACCGTCGCCACTCCCCAAGGTCACCCTGCACCCATAAGGACTACCCGCCCACCGAGGTTGGACGCGTTGAGTCCACTGGTATGGGCGGCACGGCTGGGTAAGCAGATTTTGCAGTGGCCACGTGGCGGCACGTGGCACGTGCCACGTGGCACCGATCGAGCGGCGACCGGCACCATCATCTGTCACGCGCCGAGCTCTATCGGTGCACCAAATTTGGTGCGGCTAGCGAAAAATAAAATCCCACAATCAGAAGACCCCTGCGAAATCAGGTTAACCCCCTAGGGGGGCAACGTGCCCCCCCCCTCGAAGAAAACAGCCAATTTAGTTTTTCGGCACCCATGTGGACTACCCGCCAACCGAGTTTGGTCGCCCTGTGTCCACTGGTATGGGCTGGGCAAGCATATTTTGACATGGCCGTGGCGGCACGTGGCACGTGCCACGTGGGACTGATCGAGCGGCGACCGGCACCATCATCTTTCACTCGTCGAGCTCTATCGGTGTACCAAATTTGGTGTCGCTACATCAAAATTTCCTGAAATCCGAGGACCCCACGCGTTAAAAGGTTTACCCCCTGGGGGCTTTTGTTTACTCCCCTCGGGGTCGGCAACCCCAAAGGATCTTCCGCATTCATGTGGACTACCCGCCCACCGAATTTGGTCGCCCTGCGTCCACACGTGTGGGCGGCACGTGTGGGCAAATAGATTTTGCAGTGCCCCACGTGGCGACACGTGCCACGTGCCACGTGGCACCGATCGACCGGTGACCGGCGCCGGCACCTGGGGGCCGAACTGGCGCATTGGACGGTGCCACGCACGTGCTGCTGTGCCTTTTCATCAGCGAGCTGTGGCCAAACGCCTCAGACAGACAAACAGACAGACAGACAAACATACAAAGTCACTACACGAATAGGCTGCCCCAGTATAAACCTCCGGTATTTGACTTTGTCAAAACCTACGGTTTTGACAAAGTCAGTGCGGTAGTGCGGACCCATTTCGGTGGATCGGGTTTGGGTCCGGGGCAAAACCGTAGCCATTTGTTGGAACGAAGAGCGCCGACAAACATAATTGGACAAGAAAAGCATAGAAAAAGCAAATGCCCTCGATGGGATTCGAACCCGCGACTCCAGCGCCAAATATAGCATGGCCGCAGATAGCTCTGGCCACCACCTACCCCAAAACACCAAATTTGGTGCGGCTAGCTGTCATAAATCGCGAGTAATGGCCGGCCGAAATGAGGACGCCGCTAAAAAAGGTTACACTTGCCTGCCGCACGTGCTTTGGGGGTGCCACCGTCGCCACCCCCCAAGGTAACCCTGCACCCATAAGGACTACCCGCCCACCGAGGTTGGTCGCGTTGAGTCCACTGGTATCGGCGGCACGGCTGGGTAAGCAGATTTTGCAGTGGCCACGTGGCGGCACGTGGCGCGTGCCACGTGGCACCGATCGAGCGGCGACCGGCATCATCATCTGTCACTCGTCGAGCTCTATCAGTGCACCAAATTTGGTGCGGCTAGCGCAAAATGAAATCCCGCATTCAGAGGACCCCTGCGATATCAGGTTAACCCCCTAGGGGGGCAACGTGCCCCCTCGAGGAAATCAGCCAGTATTGTTTTTCGGCACCCATGTGGACTACCCGCCCACCGAGTTTGGTCGCCCTGCGACCACTGGTATGGGCTGGGAAAGCAGATTTTGCAGTGGCCACGTGTCGCCACGTGGCACGTGCCACGTGGCACCGATCGAGCGGCGACCGGTACCATCATTTGTCACTCGCCGAGCTCTATCGGTGTACCAAATTTGGTGTTGCTACATCACAATTTCCCGAAATCCGAGGACCCCACGCGATAAAAGGTTTAACCCCCTGGGCCTTTTGTTTACCCCCCTCGGGGTCGGCAACCCCAAAAGATTTTCCGCACCCATGTAGACTACCCGCCCACCGAGTTTGGTCGCCCTGCGTCCACTGGTATGGGCTGGGCAAGCAGATTTTGCCATGGCCACGTGGCGGCACGTGGCGCGTGCCACGTGGCACCGATCGAGCGGCGACCGGCATCATCATCTGTCACTCGTCGAGCTCTATCAGTGCACCAAATTTGGTGCGGCTAGCGCAAAATGAAATCCCGCATTCAGAGGACCCCTGCGATATCAGGTTAACCCCCCTAGGGGGGCAACGTGCCCCCTCGAGGAAATCAGCCAGTATTGTTTTTCGGCACCCATGTGGACTACCCGCCCGCCGAGTTTGGTCGCCCTGCGACCACTGGTATGGGCTGGGAAAGCAGATTTTGCAGTGGCCACGTGTCGCCACGTGGCACGTGCCACGTGGCACCGATCGAGCGGCGACCGGTACCATCATCTGTCACTCGCCGAGCTCTATCGGTGTACCAAATTTGGTGTTGCTACATCAAAATTTCCCGAAATCCGAGGACCCCACGCGATAAAAGGTTTAACCCCCTGGGGCTTTTGTTTACCCCCCTCGGGGTCGGCAACCCCAAAAGATTTTCCGCACCCATGTAGACTACCCGCCCACCGAGTTTGGTCGCCCTGCGTCCACTGGTATGGGCTGGGCAAGCAGATTTTGCCATGGCCACGTGGCGGCACGTGGCACGTGCCACGTGGCACCGATCGAGCGGCGACCGGCACCATCATCTGTCACTCGTCGGCCTCTATCGGTTACCTAAATTTGGTGTAGCTACATCAAAATTTCCCTAAATCCGAGGACCCCACGCGATAAAAGTTTTTCGTTTGCCCCCCTCGGGGTCGGCAGTCCCAAAGGATGTTCCGCACCCATGTGGACTACCCGCTCACCGAATTTGGTCGCCCTGCGTCCACCGGTATGGGCGGCACGTGTTGGCAAATGGATCTTGCAGTGCCCCACGTTGCAGCACGTGCCACGTGCCACGTGGCACCGATCGACCGGCCACCGGCACTGGCACCTGGGGGCCGAACTGGCGCATCGAACCGTGCCACGCACGTGTTGCTGTGCCTTTTCGTCAGCGAGCTGTGGCCAAACGCCTCAGACAAACAGACATACATACAAACATACAGACATACAAAGTCACTACACCAATAGGCTGCCCCAGTATAAACCTCCGGTATTTGACTTTGTCAAAACCTACGGTTTTGACTAGCGCGGACCCATTTCGGTGGATCGGGTTTGGGTCCGGGGCAAAACCGTAGCCATTTGTTGGAACGTCACGAGGAACGCCTGTCAAATAGAATTGGACAAGAAAAGCATTTAAAAAGCAAATGCCCTCGATGGGATTCGAACCCGGGACTCCAGCGACACATAAAGAATAGCAGCAGATAGCCCTAACCACGAGCTAAACAGAAATACCAAATTTGGTGCGTCTAGCTCTCATAACTCCCGAGTAGTGGCCGACCGAATTGAGGAACCCGCTAAAAACATTGCACGTGCCTGCCGCACGTGCTTTGGGGGCGCCACCGTTGCCACCCTACAGGGTCATCCCGCACCCATGAGGACTACTCGCCCACCGATTTTGGTCGCGTTGAGTCCACTGGTATGGGCGGCACGGCTGGGTAAGCAGATTTTGCAGTGGCCACGTGGCGGCACGTGGCACGTGCCACGTAGCACCGATCGAGCGCCGACCGGCACCATCCTCTTTCACTTGCTGAGCTCTATCGGTGAACCCAATTTGGTGCGGCTAGCGAAAAAAAATTCCGCTATCAGAGGACCCCTGGCATATCAGGCTAACCCCCTAGGGGGGGGGGGGGGAGCAACGTGCCCCCTCGAGAAAATCAGCCAATATTGTTTTTCGGCACCCATGTGGACTACCCGCCCACCAAGTTTGGTCGCCCTGCAACCACTGATATGGGCTGGGTAAGCAGATTTTGCCATGGCCACGTGGCGGCACGTGGCACGTGCCACGTGGCACCGATCGAGCGGCGACCGGCACCATCATCTTTCACTCATCGAGCTCTATCGGTGTACCAAATTTGGTGCGGCTAGCGCAAAACAAAATCCAGCAATCAGAGGACTCCTGGGATATCAGATAACCCCCCCCCCTAGGAGGGGTCACGTACCCCCTCGAAAAAATCAGCCAATATTGTTTTTCGGTACCCATGTGGACTACCCGCCCACCGAGTTTGGTCGCCCTGTGTCCACTAGTATGGGCTGGACCAGCATATTTTGCCATGGCCACGTGGCGGCACGTGGCACGTGCCACGTGGCACCGATCGAGCGGCGACCGGCACCATCATCTGTCACTCGCCGAGCTCTATCGGTGTACCAAATTTGGTGTCGCTACATACAAATTTCCCGAAATCCGAGGACCTCACGCGATAAGAGGCTTACCCCTGGGGGCTTTTGTTTACCCCCCTCGGGGTCGGCAACCCCAAAGGATTTTCCGCACCCATTTGGACTACCCGCCCAACGAGTTTGGTTGCCCTGCGTCCACTGGTATGGGCGGCACGTGTTGGCAAATGGATCTTGCAATGACCCACGTGGCGGCACGTGCCACGTGCCACGTGGCACTGATCGATCGGCGACCGACACGGGCACCTGGGGGCCGAACTGGCGCATCGAACAGTGCCACGTGCGTGTTGCTGTGCCTTTTCGTCAGCGAGCTGTGGCCAAACGCCTCAGACCAACATACAGACAGACAAAGTCACTACACCAATAGGCTGCCCCAGTATAAACCTCCGGTATTGGACTTCGTCAAAACCTACGGTTTTGATAACGCGACTTACTGGGGGGGCTATTTTTTGCCTCCCCCCTTCTGATCTTCGTTACTACTGGACCGAATGTAAAAATTCAAACGGCATTCGAAAGCCCTGGTAAATTTATCGAGGGAAACATAATATTGTTGACCTCGGGGTCACCGATGACGTCATAGATCAGGTCAAGTACAAAATGTTTGACCGTGTCGAAAGGTCTCTATGGATGGAATTGTCGCGCAAAATTGCGATATTAAACGCATAAGCTGTTGATAAATCGGTATGATTCGTGTGTCTGACACTTCTAAGTACCTTTCTAAGCTGTTTATGACCTTGGGTCAGGTCAAGGTCATCCGAGGTCACGAGGTCAAACTGCAGATTACGGTCATTAGGCGTTGTAACACATGTTTATGGGTTTGTTTTTCGTCTAGAACGCGAAAAATGACCTTAGAACATTGTTTGTTCCATATAAATAGAAGTAAAAAGCAAAAATGGAAATGCGTTTTTTGTCATAGTAATGCTGTGAGAAGTGGTCGATTTTTGTTATTTAAAGGTCATAACTCGGTCAATTTTAAAGATATCGACTTTAAAATTGGTACACATATTCACGGCATACATTGCAATCACATATATTCCGGTTTTTTGATAATTCGGATTTTTTCTTGAAAATTTTGTAAAAACAAAAAAAAATGTCTTTGGATTTCTCAAAGTTTTTAATTAAAAAAAACCCCTCAAAAATCCGAGATTGCAGTTTGATAGCCCGGTCTATTGTCAGTAATTTTGGTTAATACAATTTAGTTTATCTCAAATATTGTACCATTGACAGCGTTTTCCGCAAACCATTATTTTGCAACAAAAACCGAAGAACATGACGTCACTCTGACGTAATTCCCGGTTGACCTATCATAGCCTCATATTTTTGCATTTTGCCAACATGTGTAGAATTGATGTGAGAGAAGTTACTGCAAGTTTGGTGATGATACGGGTGTTCGTTTAGGAGTTATTGCAAAATAACGGGAGGGGGGGGGGGGGGCAAAAAATAGCCCCCCCAGTAGCTCGCGGGTTAAGTCTGATCAGGACAAATCAAGATTCGCTTGTAGCTGTTAAGTCTGATAGGGATGAAACCTAAGATTTGCTTGTAGCCTTTAATTCTGATTGTTTTTATGTATTTATTCAGCAGATCACCCACAGGTTGGCCCATTGACGGGTAGTCACATATACCTAGAAAGACATGCAAGCACACAATAAATACATGGATCTCACTCGCTGTAACAAGTAAAACATCACAATATATAGCCTAAGTAGTGGTACGCGTGGAGCGGATAAGCCACTGCGTCAGTTTCTTCGCATAAACCTTCGCTTGTATCTTTATTTGGCAGAGTGAATCTCTAAAAATGTCTCTATGATTGTGACAAAACCTACCGCTTGTGTCTGATTGAGTAGTCAACAGACCTATGCCATTAAAGGGAATGTTTCACCTTTGTATTGGTTTTGACCTGAAATAGCCATTATCTTTGGCTGTTATTGAAATGTCAAAAATTCTAAGGTCATTTTCCCCAAAACTTAGCTGTTTTTAAGCAATTTAATTTCCCATTTGCAAAATGGGGTCTAGGGCCACATTGGAAAATATCAACGCACTACGCTGAACACCTCAGCGGCCCATCATGCGCCAAAATTTGGACCACCAAAATTTGCACTGAAATTTCACCAACTTTGCACAAAAATTGAAAGCTAATTTAATGTGTTATATTTAACATATCCTTTCCTGGATGCTTCTAAATAGGTGTACAGCCGACCATTAGTGACCGGGTCTTGCCGGTGAATGGCCAGGACCGAAACGCTGTTTTGAGTACCACTCTCCTCCGGCCTCCCGGCAGGCCGGGTCCAGGGTAATAGAGACCGGGTCAGCCCTGATTACCCAGCAAGGGTGTGAGATGAAGCAGAGTCACTGGACGAGGATATTGTAGTTGTGACGCAGACACATTTGAAGTGCTGCAATGACATTCCAGACAGTTTCCAATTATTATAGGTGTATTCAAGGCGCTGTCTGCCCTATGGTCACCTCTATCACCTGGTTCTCTCACCTGGTTGGGTTCCTTACCTTAGCATCAGATAAAAATGGCAATTGGAATGGGAAGGAGTTTGAAGGAACCCTGAATCCTAGACGCGCCAGCCTCAGTAGGTAGTCATAACTTAGTTTGACACCAATTTATGGCTGAGTTTGACACCAATTTATGGCTGAGTTTGACACCAATTTATGGCTGGAATTGTGTGTCTTCCAATTAGTTTGTGAATAAGATATGCAATTACTACATGTTAGGCCAGGAGTACTTAATCAGACACATATCACATGAATTCATACACCACAAGAAGAGTTATGACACATGCATGCCTACACAAAGGCAAGCAGACTGTTGCATGCAGTGTTGGATTTTTCATTTCATGACCTGGTGCCGGAGAGTAAAAATCAATAGGTGGAGAGTAAAGTTGTATTGTCAGGCAAGTTAAGATTTTCATTTTTGTTTTAATTATTTTACTTGGAAAGTAAAAAATCCTGATTTGTAATCGATATTAAATCCTTGTGAGGAAAATTGAATTATATTTTAACTACAATGTCTGTAAGATCAGGCGAAAACAGAGCAAATTTCCTGAACAAATATGAAGAGAGCAAAATTCTTTGGACCCAAAAAGTGCAGAAAATGGCCCAAATTCCAAGGCTGGTTGCGTGCATGTGCTTCTAGCATTCTATTAAAGCTAGTCAAGTTGGGGGAACATGCAGCTGCAGCAGGCAGAGCGTTCCAAGCAGCAGTGTAGCACACAGGGAAAAAACTTTTCTGATATCTGTGTGGGTGAAGGTAGGGAAAATCTTATGGCAGTGGCCCCTAGTGCGTGTTTGTGGAGGGCAACCAAACAGCTCATCAGGCATAATGCACGATTTTCCATTGACAATGTCTCCAGCATTGTATTAGATCTGCGTGCATAAGCCTTCCTTGCACAGAGTATAGGTTCAAGGACTGTAGGCGATCAGCATAGCTAAGTTAATTTAGCCTGTCAATCTGCTTGGTCCACCTCCTCTGGATATTCTCTAGGGGGCACATTTTTTCCAAGTAGCTGATGTGCCAGATGCACAAACAATATTCAATGATAGGTCGAACATGGGTAGTGAACAAGAACAGCATGAACTCCGGCGATCTGCACACAGTAGATTTAATAAAATTTTGTGCCAGGCCGCCAGCCTTATGCACCACAGATCCGTTTCCATGGTCATGGAATTTTAGAAGAGAGTCCATAGTAACTCCCAGGTCAGCATGGGATTATACATAAGAGATATACTGTCCATCAAGGAAGTACACAGGTGGCACTAAGTTTCCACGGGATCCCTCACTGGTAACATTCACAGTGCGTTGCATGATTAAAACGGAACTGTTCAGCAAACTGTCATACACCAATGACCTAAGTGCTGGTATTTTTAGTCATCATGCCAATAACAGACCTCCACATAACTGCATGGCGTCCATCATATTCCCATGGCCAGTTACACGCCTGAGAAGGCCATACTATCATGGGCAGTCAGAGACACTAGGACATCACAGAACCTATTTATGCTACAAGGATTTTTTTTCTACAAGAGGGTCTGTGGTGTCCGGGGGGAGGGGCATCAGCATACCCCTGGTAGGGCCACAGCGCAGCAAGCGATTAGAACTTAGGAACCTCAAGTCTCAAGAACACTGTAAACTGGGGAGGTGCGACAGTGGTGCGTTACTGAAGCTTCACTGACTGTGGGACATGTCACCTCAAACTTTTTCAAAAAATAACAATGCCTATTTGCATTGCATAGTAAGAAATGACTGCTGATATGCATTTCAGTCTACAAACTGTGGCAAGGATGTCCACAAGATAGTGTGGCCAGCTCAAATTCTGCTCAAAGTGGGCTTGCATGCCCAATTTGGTGAGTATTTCTGATGAACTAGCATTCACCCAAAAAGGATTTCTTTCCAGTTTAGCACATTGTAACGTTTTGGGGATTGTCGTGAACACAACACGCTCCAACTAAGGGACCTGTCTGCGCTCAGTCTCGTTACAGTTGTTTTCTTTCACAGTTACTGTAAATGTGATGGCAGATGTTAATATAGCTTAAATAGGTGTAGGTTAAATACAAATTAAATAGCCTCAGCACTTCTCCAGTAAGATCTGGTTGAAACCTGTCACATTTTACAGTCTGGGTATTGTAGAGGATAGAGCAGGGTGTGGGTACAGCAGCTCAATGGTGTTGCAACACTTTGAAGTATGATTTTAGCAATTAATGCACTAAATTTAAAGCAGTAAACCCAAATACCCAAAGAATACTGAATGTAGCATTAGTAGAAAATTAAATCATATATTTATTATTTGGATGGCTGGCATGATGGACATTATTGTCAAAAGTTGTGTTAAAATGATCAATAACATGCCAAATATGTATTTTAGTGGTCAAATGAATAATTAAAATACACAAGCTTTCGATATCACTGTCATCATCAGGTCTGAAGTTTCTAAATATTTTTGAATGACCCACAAAATAACAAAAACAGATTCGCTCATGTCCCAATGATTATGGTATCCTCCAGTATGACCGTCACTGCTGAATGTATACCAGGCCTTTGGCACTATCACTACTGGCACATTCACCAGGCCTTTAGCACTATCTTTTTAGGAATTGTAAAGTATTTTGGGTCAATGGCTTTCATGTATGCGCAGACATGAAAGACCTATGTTTCTCCAACTCTTGGTAAGATGTCGCATTTCATTTCAGACAATCTGGTTGAGCTGGTACAGTCCGAGTGTCTGCACCACGCGGCACAGCGAGGCGGCGCCGGCTGATGGCAGGCGCGGCGCCGCTGCTGGTGGCGCTCTGCGGCGGGAGCTGGTGCTGGGTGAGGCGGTGCCGGCGCTGCTGGGCCAGCTGGAGGCCAGCGGAGACTCGGCCGCCGAGCGGCTGGAGACGCTAAGCACGCTGGACCGGCTGCTGGTGGACGGCGGCGCGGACGAGTTGCCGGCTGTGGAGCCGCTGCAGCCGCGGCTGACTGCCGCGCTGGCCGGCGGGAACCGGCCTTCGGCCGCGCTCAGCTCCTGCTCCTGGCTGGTGGGCGAGGCGGAGGCAGCGCCACTGGTGGAGCACCTGGCCGGTCTGGCCACGACGGAGGACGCTGCGGTCCGGGCGGCGGCGCTGACCTGTATCGGGGCCGCCGCCAACCGCACCCTACCACCGTGGTGATGGCTCTAGTACAGCGACTGCTGACCCAGCTCAACAGGTGGCGCCGGAGAATCAGGTTTTTGCGCGGTTTTGCGCGGCGGCCCGCGAGGTGGCGTTCGACCCGCAGCGGCCGGTGCCGGACGTGGCCAGCTCGGTGCCGCTGCACCAGGCGGCGCCGGTGGCGACCGGCGGCGCGCTGCTGGCCGCCCTGGTGCGCCAACTAGACGCGTGCCGCCAGGAGGAGCTGCTGCACGCCGCCGTCAGCCTCTTCCTTAACGGAGACGGCGACCACGTGCTAAGCGCGCTGGCTGAGCGGTGGCACGTCGTGCTGCCGCTCTCCCTCGCGGCGACGTGGCAGCACACGCAGCTGACGGCGCTGCTGGAGGCCGCGTTGGCCGCCGCCCAGCCCAGCGTGGCTGTGCCACAGCCACGCTGTGGCACAGCCACGTGGCAGGACATCGTCACCGTGATGCTCGCCAAGCTGGCGCTGAAAAAGCGGCACCCGCTGACGGCGGCGCGCGCTGCCAAGACGCTGGCCGCTGTGTTCCATAAGCAGCCCGATGCCGAGACCGACCATCTGATCAAGAGACTCACCAAGCAGCTCGAGTTCACAATGGACGCACGGGAGGGCGGGGACACCGAGGCGGAGGCGGCGGCTATGGTGG